>MOOZ01000456.1:1214260-1232428 GCA_002930495.1 Cecropterus lyciades | reverse complement strand
GGTTGTTTTGAATTTGTCTTTGTGTGTCCATGGCACCCACGACACTGGAGGAAATCCTACTGTGGGGCTATGAGTGTAAAATGTGTTTAATTTTATGCCGGTTCCGCGATCATTAGTCAGAAGAGAGTAAGAGAGTCCTTTCGCTTTATATATATTCCAGGTTATTCCCACGGCTCCGCCCGCTTCGGTAATACTACTATTACCACGGTAATGAGTATCCAAAATGTTAATCTAAGCAATAAACTATTTGTATACCAAATTTCAGCGACCTGTAGTTTTGTAGGGATCCAAGTCATGAGTTCACGGAAAAATACATTTATTTACTATCAACTTTCAAAATAAAATTGTTAGAAATTCTAATTTATATATTAGGTTTTCAAAACATCCATGCTTATTTAAAAGTAACAGTTGCATGATTAGACGAAACGCGTATCCCATAAACACTTTAAGTAACTGATGGAGTACATAATTCCTTAACAAACATTATCGACACTAGAACTTTGTGGTAGGGAATTACTTATAAATATATACGGGATAAGTATGTTCATAAATGTATTACATCGATAGGCGGGTAAAAGAAAACTTAAATATTGTAATGAAAACATGGAAACCCCTTTTCAAGCCAATCTTTGAAACAACTGACTTTAAACAGCTCAGGAATGGAATATCAACTAGGATCAAATCCTGAATAAATTTAAACATAGATAAGTACATTTAAAATTAATGTTAGATAAGAAGTTTCTCTTAGAACGAGTTCTTTGAAAGCAATAGGTACGAGTAGTTGGGATTAAGATATCTAATTTAATGCCTATTCACTCTTATTACAACCACAATACAACTTAACTGTCTGGGCGAGAGATTTGTATAAAAATGCATTGTTCACATGTACCACTTTTCTCCGTCTTAATCCACGATCTTGATGATATTTAACACATGACAACCACAACATCTACTACTAAAGTCGACAAGCTAGCTACTCTATAGCAAAGACGAGTTTTTGTAATCAACACAGCAACTAAAACGTAACCGTGGTTGCCGACATGTCGTTGCCGTGTGGCATGGTTGTGGTTTGTGTGAACAGGCACAGGGGCGCACGTATCTAACGAAGTAGCTAGAAGCTCCCGTAATGAGAGGGAGGGGATAATTGTACCCTGAATTTGTAATTTTGCTCGATTCCAACATTTATGTCGTGTAATAATAATGTAGTTTGGTTAAATAAATGGATGTCGTAGTTACGTACCTATAGTTTGTGATTTAAGACTTTATTTCTCTTAAGAATTACAAGTTTAAGGTGTTCAATGCTTGTACATGTCCGACGTAGATTTCATTAAGTTTTTGAACGCATTTTGTTGTTTTTCGTCGTTCTTTTAAAGCAGCTAATTACAATCTCACTACTACAGCTGCTGTGAAAACTCAAGGATAGAAAAGTGTGTGTGTGCAATTCACACACGGCATAAGTTATAATTAATAACAATAAATAAAAAACGACTAAGTAGGTAATCACTGTAGCCCATACTCGGACATCTTATTGTGTAATTTGTATACGATCAAGTAAATCGTTAACATGATTCAGGAAAGGGTAAAACGTCATCTACTTGTAGCTCGGAGAATTGGTTTCGTGGCGCATTTTCGTTTCATCGAATTTCAAATCACAACCGCGTAACGTGTAACATGTAACTATCGCTTTCAACGAAAGGATTTCGTTCGTTTACTTCAAAAGTTATCAAAATCCCGCTTTACCCGAAAAAGTATTTGGCAACACCTCGGTAACTGACCTCAAATAGGACAAACTTAGTTAATTACATATCATCGATCATCGTCATAAACCAATCACCAACGTATACGCATTGGAGACTTCACACATCTTTCAGAACTTTCTTTAAAGAACTGTCAGGCGAGTAGACTTATACGCAATGTTATACTTCACAGTTATAGCAAATGAAAAAAGTATTAAAAGTTATGCTTCCTAAAAATCTGTTAAGTAATCATTGCAGCTCATATTTGGACATCTTATGTCGCGTATGCCAAACTTGCTCTTATACAAGCTACAAAATAAAATCGTTAGCGTGATTTAGAAAAAGATACAGCGTCATAATTTTGGCGCCGACAACTGCCTTTTAACGCATTTTTCCTTCAATGAGTTTCAAATAACAACGATTATAACGAAGTTTCGTTTGAGAAATTTGTGCTGTATGCTTAAGATTCGATTATCATTAGTGGCTTATACTAAGTAAACAAACAAAACAATTAACATATTCCAAAAACTCTAAATAAATTACGTACCTAGTCGAAATCTGTACAGGAATCCGCAAGCACAATGCTAGTAGCATGTAGGCACAAACATTTATAAGCAACACGAATATTACGTGAACAGAGACCAAGCACGAAAGTAAACAGGTTGCACTCAAGTACACTTAAAGCCTCGCAAGCCTCTGTTAAGTTGTAGGTATTTTTAAATTTAATTAAGGTCTAACAAGGTCTTTATAAAGTTTTCTTCTAAGAAACTGTAAATACTAATTGATACTTAAGAAGAAATTGAACTCCAGTAACGGTTTTGTATGAATGTTTTATTTTACAAAAAGATTTTTGGAATTGTATTGTTGGAAAACAGTTTATTAAGTTTACTAAAATAATCTTTTAGTATATTTTACTCTAAGGCCTTCGATTTTACTGTACATATGATTATGCCTAGGCTTTTTTTTCAAGGGGGTAGTGGTCCAAGGTTTTAGAAAATATACACATTTTTATGATTGAATTATGTAGTCGATTGAATTATCTTTACATACATGCATACTGAACAGATATAGATAGCGTCATTTTTTTTAAATCAACATTTAAAAAACTGGCAACTAGTTCCCCTATACTTATCAGTGAAAAAATTAAAATGGAAAATTCAATTAGGTGGTCATGTACTTAACATGCATTCAGGATTATGTAATGTGACGATTGTATGGTAAGCCTTTCACTCGTGTAATAATAGGCATTACGTTTTTAGTATATTGTAGATTAATTAAAAAGTATAGCACCATCACAAAAACATTCCCATATAATATAGAATTTAAAATTTAAACCTAAATTTAATACTATAAGCTCAGCAAAGATTACAATTTGTTGCTTAATCACGCAGAAATTAATGAGGTAGCTAAAATAGGTCACCGTCAACTCGCTGCATTAACCTCGTAAGTAATAGGCATTGTTTGAGCTATCGCAAATGAACCTACGCCTAAATAAACGAAGGCTATTAAACTGGAAAGTGAGTATTTTAAGTTTGAAGAAAATAAAAATAAAGTGTTCTAAAAGTTGGGCTCATCGTTGTTTGTAATTTACCTTCCCTTTTGATTAAGGTTCGAAAGAAACTGAGTGGGATTAATAATTTAGTTATTCGGATACCTTCCTCGCTCTGGGCCCTCATTTAGTAAATAAAGTTATCTAGATATTGTTTAGTACAAGCAGCAGCTTGTGGCTCGCTCGTTAGGATGAGTTTTTAAAATTATTTTCTGCTCATAATCCGATTGACAAACCCCATACCGGGTCTAATTAGTGCCACATGTACTTACATGTTAAAAGATAAAAAGAGCTCTTGTACGGTGAACCACGCATAGCGGAAATCTAATTGGAATGAACATTATTTGATTTCCCAGCATTTAAAGGTACTGACAAATGTGTTTTCAGCGATCGCTGAATTTAAACCGGAGTGTTATCCAAAATATTTCATATCTAACGAGTACTCTCAAAGCGTACCTGACCTTTCTGAGTCCTTTCTGTGACTGCTGTCAAGACCAATTAAGTATTTTCAAGATACGAACGAAATAGACAAGATATGCTTAGAACTGAAACCAATTTAATTAAAAATATATCGTGAACGTAAGTTTACTTTGTACGTAAGCTCAATTTTGTTAATATGCCATATTTTTATTTACAAATAAGTATTTAAGTAGTTATAATGCGGAAGTGTAAATTTCCAAAAGTATCTACTTAAATCTCAACTCCTTCTTAGTTACAGTACTGTACAGGGAACGCGTAATTAATACAGCTTTATACTCATTAACTTGTTTATATGTTTGTGTAATTAAAATCTGAATATAACCAATCATAGGACGGCAGTTTGCGGAACTCAAAGCAAAATCAGTGCTGCAAAATGTTTTAATGAGGAAAGTTTAGGATGGATTTGCAAATATAAACACTTTTTCGTCATAAGAATAACGTAAACAATATTGCGAAATCCTAATGATTTTCCTTTGATGTTTATTTTACGTGATACTTAAGGGTATAGGAAAAATAACGTATTACAAACACTTTATTTTATATGTTTTTAGATAATGTTTGTTCTCCTGGTATTTTATTCGCTAACAAGCTTTCTCGTTCACCATGCGCAGATGTCATTACGCAGATGGCCTGAATATTTTTGGAGTAAATACTAGTCTGCTACTTATTGTGAGGCACTTTTTTTTGCACAATTTGTGCCAACTTTATTTTATAGCTGGGCAAAGCTTCCAACAACTAGAGGAATATTAGAGGATATTGTATGTGGATAATGTATGTTATACCGCGTAGGATATATATATTTTTTATAATTATTTGATCGAATGAAAGGGGGAAAGAAATCATCGGTCACCAATCAACTTCACAACCGTGTTCGATGTTTCTCTACATTGCTCTACATTGTGCCCTTCTATACCTTTATGTTTTTAAGAAAGTTCCGCCAAAACGTTACTTTTCAAGACAAACAAGGATCTATTGATAAATAGAATAAAATAAAATAGAGCTAAGAAAATTATTGCTAACGATACAACGGGATTAATTTCGATCAATCGTGAAATGTCACAAGTTACCGTCAGTTTCCAACTTAACTTGTTACCAAACTGACTGTAACAGAAGGGTCCCTTGTCCAAGAAAATAGAAATTTCGAAGAATGCGACAAGCCGATTGTTTTCTCCTTATAAAAGTGGGAATAACAGAAATCAAGTGATAATGCTGTCGCCATTTCTCGACAGCACCGCGTGGATAACAATGGATCTCATCCACCCCTCGAGTGAGTTCTATTCTAGGGAACCTGCCATTGACCCAGTTTTAGACGTCTGCAGTTGCTTCTGTTCAGCTAAATTAATTTTAATAAAGGTAAAATGGCTCCGTGCAAACAGGCACTGCACCGCCGCTGCGGCATAATACAGTTTCGTTCAATTTAGGCCTTGACTAATTAAGTTTATAGGTAATCCACTTAATGCAGGAAATACGTATGCTATATCATCCTTTATCTACGACCTACGTATATTCACGTCGCGGCGGAAGGATACCGCTTAACTTAGCCAGACCCCTTATTCGATTGACTATCTATTTATTTACTATATTTATATAAGCCTGTGAACGTGACGATCTTGTTATCCAGTCTCCCTATTTTATTTTTAGCTAGGTAGGTAGGTATCTAGTCTCTTACTTAGCGGTACGCCTCCGCGACATTATAGTACAATTTTAAGGTGCAAATGTTATATATAGGTGTAACTCGCTCGAATTTATTGGCTCATCTATAAATATTATTTATGACTTTTTTAATGGTTGCCCACTTATCTTTATAGCGTTGGGGTTTTTTAATTTTAAATTTAATTTAATTTTATAATTTTTTAACTATGTTTGGTATAGCATGTTTAAATATTTGCCTACCTATATATATCTGTATACATCACATCAAATACGAGTTCATGAGATGTATATGACGAGATTATGTATTTGGTATGCGTTCAATATTTAACATTTAATCTACCATAGCATTTATCAATTTGACCGAATCAGTGGAGTGGTCAGTTTCTGTTATTTACACATAATTCTTTCATTTGATACGCTGCTTGTTTATATTTAACAATATTCGATTATTCATCACAACTTTCGCCCCCTTATACATTGTAAATGATTGATCCGGTGCTGATAAAATATGCTTAATTGTAATATAGACCTCATTCCCTTTCATTTGATACCTCACATGGGTATATTTGACAGTATTCGATTATTCCTACCCACTTTGAACTACCAAATTTAGGAATAGATGTTATCCTCCTTCATTTGATGCCCCACTTGTGAATCTTTAAAATATTTGATTTTCATTACCACTTTCACCAGCTATGTCTAATAACTGACTGTTCCGATTTTGATAAAACATGTTTAAGAACAAGCACTCGGAAACTTGCTGTCTAACAAAAAACCGCATCCAAATCGGTGCACTCGTTTAGGAGCTACGTTTCAACAGACAGACACAAACAGACAGACAGACATAGCAAAGACATAGACAAACTGATAACACTATTGCGTCGGGGGTTAAAAGAACGTAACTTTAGTAAATAACCGAAATTAAACAAAAATATTTATGTTATATCTATAAATATTATTATACATTTATACTATACATACAATAAAATAGGTAAGGCATAATATGCCGTTTATTTAATTTTAGTTCCAGACAAAAAAAAAATATTAATTCTTCTTCTTTAATAGCACATGTAAATTTCGCGTATTATCTACGTTTCTATTTAATATTTCTAGAGGAATAGGTGCAAACTATATTGTTTCTGAGCAAGAAACCTTTCAAACCTATTTAACAAACTGAGTTAGGGTAAATTAACTTAATTTTTGATTAGGCAAACCAGCTGCTAAAGCCGCCATTTTAAGAATTTCAATTTCAATAGGTCACGACTATTTCGGATATTTAAGTTAATTTGACGACCCACATGGTGGAGCGGTCACTATACCGGTCTGACACGTAATGGGTCCCGGGTTCGTTCCCCGGCCAGACAGACATCTGAATGATGAGTTTAGATTTCTGTTCTGGGTCTGGGTGTTTTGAATTTGTCTTTGTGTGTCCATGGCACCTACGACACTGGAGGAAATCCTACTGTGGGGCTATGAGTGTAAAATGTGTTTAATTTTATGCCGGTTCTGCGATCATTAGTCAGAAGAGCGTAAGAGAGTCCTTTCGCTTTATATATATTCTAGGTTATTCCCACGGCTCCGCCCGCTTCGGTAATACTACTATTACCACGGTAATGAGTATCCAAAATATTAATCTAAGCAATAAACTATCTGTGTACCTAATTTCAGCGACCAGTAGTTTTGCATGAAAGAGTAACAATCACACTGGAGCATGTATCCATTTGTAGGGATCCAAGTCATGGGTTCACGGAAAAATACACTTATTTACTATCAACTATATTGTTTCTGAGCAAGAAACCTTTCAAACCTATTTAACAAACTATATGTAGTTTAGCAAGGCTGGATGTAATGCTATATTAAATGTCAGAAAGTATACCATAATTTGTAGATAAATAAAATTAAAAGTAGGCAAATAAATAAAAAATGAAGACGTATTTTTTCAGCTGCAAATTTTTGTACCTACTGAACGAACATTACGAAGATTTAAACCCAATACCTCATGCGGTAAAGTAAGAATTGTGAGTGAATTCACTCAGAAAATATGACATCCGTTACCAGTTAATCCGCAGTAAGGTTGGGCAGTAAACCGTACCCTGCCTTCTATACGAGTGACATACGCGACTACGCGATGTGGAAAAATACTCAAATAAATAAGCCTCGATTACATAAAAGTCTTTAATTCTTATGGGCCAAAGTTCATACGGTTTTTATTAATGCACAGTATTTTTGGAGTTTTATTTATACCATATATTATTGCGTTGTAATCTTTATTTAAATTAATATGTCTTATTTTTTGGAGTATGTTGTAAAATCTATCCAATTTATTTTCTTATAAATATTATTGTTTTTTCTTAAAAAATTGTTGATAGCTATTTCTAAATAGGCACTTATTTTAATCATTTTCCAATAGCAACCTACTACTTATAAATTAGAATCAAAACAGAAATTATTTACTTATAGATATCGTATCAGTCAGTACATAGGTCCTACGTCGCGTTGGCAATGCAATATTTTGGTTTCGTCGCGTCCCTTGCCAATGCTCACATACAAATCGGATACTAAAATACTGAAAGGAGTCATATAGAAGTAACAGTTTTACTACGGCACCGTCCTACCGTATTACGGTATTATAGGTAGATATATTCACCTAGCGATATCTTACTAGCGCAGGCCACACAAGTTAACTCATAAAACTTTATTAAACCCGCCGTCTATGCACCCGCTACGTACGTAGTAATATCTTACACCGGTCACGTATAGCATCCACCAACTTCTGCTTTCGAACGCGATATTTTAATAAAAGAACTAATATAGATTTCGAATGATCCAATAACACGAGTTAGTAAACACTGGCTAAATGGAACTCGGACTCAAGCGTGAAGGGCACATACATTTATGTTATATACTTATAAAAAACCGTTATTTTATTAATTTTAGCGTAAATAACAATTTGAGTATTAAAATACAAATTTATTTATTTGGGAGTAAAGATAAATTTTATTAATTTAAGAACATATCAAATTTATTTACGTAATTATTCATTTATCTATTAGATAGTACTTTGTTCGCATCGATAACATTAGAATTTGTATTTACTTAACTGGCAATACCAGAGTTTCGTTCGCTATATCTGATGGTATTTTCATAATTTAAATATTCGATGAGATAATTGTTACGAACTGGAAATTAATTTCAGGTGAAAAATGCAAGATCTTGTTTTTCAAAGCCTCAGACATTAACCACATTTCAATTGGATTGAGCGAAACCTATCTACGATGAATAAAGTGCAAATGAACTAATCATTTTTAAAAACTACGACGGTTATTTCGGGACTACCTTATTTGTTTAATTTATTTATCTGTTAGTCTATCTTCCATAATAACTCATATATTGTGAATAATTCCACCGGATGCCCTACGGCACAAAAGATAGAGTCCTTAAAAGATAGGAGAGACGGACGAGCGGATGGCGTAGGCTTAATAATAGGGATCCCTTTTGTATGAAAGCCTTAAAATAGATTTGTTTGTTATGGACCGGGCTTAACTACAGCTAAATATTTATACCAATAAAATGTTACTAATATTATAAATGCCAAATTTTTCTAAGAATGTACGTATTTGTTACTCTTCCCCGCAAAAACTACTGATCGGATTTCGCTTAAATTTAGTACACAGTAGTCGGTAGAATAACACATACAAATATATTCTTTTCTGTGATAGATATGGTCGAAACAGGTGGAGCCGTGGGAAGACCTTAGTGTTATATAATAATGTAGGCGTTACAAATTTATATTAGCCTATTATCACTACAACGGAAGGAATGAAATAATGACATAATAAATAACAATGTAATACGTAAGTACATATAAGTATGAGTTATCAATAATTTATACGGTAGAGTTCGCGTGCAGGAAAACGTTTGGAACTGGAATTTACCGTCGCTACTTAAGATTTATCAAGGTACCGTAGAAAAGATAAACTTTTAACGTTTTTCGGACTTTTACCTGTTAATTAATCACTTGATGTAGTTTCTCTACAATGTTTTGTGTTTAAAAAAATGGTCACGCTTTTTCCGGAAGTGGGTAGTTAAAATTCGTCCGAAAATTAACGATCGTATTTCGAGGTTACAATTGGTGGAGAAAGTAATTTGTGTATTTTACTGTGTTTACATTAGTGCCGTAATTCATTTTAATAAAATAAAATGGTATAAAAAAGGGAACACTCTGTGAAATATCATTCAATCATCAATTAAGTGCGTTGAAATAGGGCAGGAGCACCCGAAGACAAACAGATGAGGTGGAAGAAGAAACAGATGGGGTGGAAATTGTTTTTTTACCACCAAAAAAACAGAGGTTTACCACCTTCATTGAAGTTGTTTCGCCACTACTGAAGATGTACGTTCGGTGACGTCACAATCGAAATAAATTCTGTGTTTACAGCTAGACCAAATTACTTATTTTGCTTTTCTCTCCAGTGCCCTAGCCCTTTTAATTGCGAGCGTGAGTGGCTTGTAATTAAAAGTCCTGCTCTGTCATACACTGGTGGAGTCCAGTATTCAAAGTCAAATTCGTACCTGCTCTTAGTAACCATTACGTCATTTAATAAATAAAGGTTATTAAATAAATTAAAAGAAACAATTTGCTTACCTATTTAGTATTTTTCTCCTAACCCGAAATTTTGTTGAAATGGTCTACGCCTATTTAATATTCATATAACGCTGTGAAAATGTAAAGCAATAATAAAATCTTTTCATCTTTATTCATATAAATTATAAACGACGCTGTAAACGACAGTCACGCTCGTATTTTATTTCGTATTCAGTTACGAGAGGTTTTGCCTTTTGTGATATTATTGCAATTATTATTATGAAAAAAGTTTGTGTATCTCTTTGAATTTGCCTGATATTCTCTGTAAAGTAGGATTTCACTTCAAAGACATTTAAGATCTTCACGTAGGTGCCTACATATGTATATGTGTTATAAACTAGCTCGTCATGTAATTCGTCAGAGTTCTGTACCTTCGTTAAGTTATTCAAAGTTTTGAATGATATGGGCCAGATCTTTAAGCTCCAGCGAGTAGCTAGGGGTTGGATAGACGAAGATTTTACGGGTTCGCTGTTTCTCACCAAAGACTGAGTACCTACATGAAGAACACGGTAACACCTAAAGTCCTACACAAGTAACATTGTTAAAATATTTTAAGAAGCCGACTGCTTAAAAACTTATAAATATTTTTTTGTTTTTATAGTGATATATTTAATTTACGACAAAATAGTAACATAAAAGTATTATAAAATATATATTTGGAATCTTCTATTTACTAGCTTTCATTTGATCCATATTGTCATGATGATAAAAGAAGAAGTCGTCCGTCCCCCTATTTACAGGCGCCATTTTTAAAAGTTATGTAGCCCATGTCACTATGTATGTAAACTAAAACGACACTAATGATATGTCATATATCACAATATGTCAAGCCGTTTTATTTGCAGCGCGTGCTGAAGAAATGCACATAGCTATTTACATGCTCGAAAAAACATTACCCTCCTTCTGACGCAGTCGGTTAAAAATAGATTACTTTTGCGGCGTAAAACACGAACAAAAACTTGATCACGGTGTTTACAGTGCTAGCAATTATCGTCATCGTCAACACATTATTGTCCCATCGCTGGGCACGGGTCATAGTCCACCGCGCTGGCCAAGTGCGAATTGGTAGATATCATACATCTTTGAGAACTCTTCTTTTGGTGCTAGCAATATTCTACATTAACTCCATCTCTAAATTTTTAAATCAAAATATAGTGGCGCTTAACACGCGTCCTTTTAAACCAAAATATAGTGGCGCTTAACACTACTGTTATTGTGCAGAAAGAGAAGTGGTGGCGGTCCGTCCGTAGTCGAAACTAAACCACCTTACAAGTTCTTAAAGGTTGTTGGTATTGCTTATATCAACAACCCTTTATTGTGCCCTTGCTGGCTACAGATCTCTTTTCAATATAAGAAGGGTTCTTTAACATCACTACTCATTTACGGTTAGTTATTTAGTTACGGTTTCCATATTAAATGTTTCTTCATCGTTAAGCCTTGTGGTAAATATTTCATACTAGCTGCGCCCCGCGGATTCACCCGCGTAAGTTTCGACGATGATATATAGCCTGAGATTAGCGCGTTCAAACAAACAAACAAACTCTTCAGCTTTATAATATTAGTATAGATTAGCTTTATAATATTAGTAGTAGATACACAAGTAGTGTGGTAGGTGTCAATGTGGTAACAAAGATAAGAATAAGTTTTCCTGGAATTTATGTACAAGGCCATAACTTCTAAATTTTCAAATTATTGACAAAACCTTTAATTGTAATTTGATTTGCTTCTCTGTGATCGTGTAGCTTATGTCTTGTAGAAATAGTGCATAACATGACAATCATACAAAAGATTCTGTATCTAAATATGTATGCCTAAGAATATTCAAAGACCTGTAGTAATATAAAATCTATACCAAATAGTCAAAGATTAAATTAAATTGTAAAAAGATCGTAGGCTTTCACGAATTTTCCTGATATAACCTCGCTTATTCATACGAAAATCTGTTCTATTGGGAGCTATTTCTTAATTCGTTTAAAGCTCAGGTCCCCAACCTTTTCTAGGCCAACGTTTTACAATAAAAAATCTAACGTCCGCTTCCCTGTAATCTACTTATGAAAAAAAATAATCTTTGAAAGAACGCTAAACATTGATAAGTTTCGTAATCTTTAACAGTTTTTATTAAATTCATACATGTATTTTTTGAATTCTTACTGATCCTATTTCCTAAAAAGAGATGTTGTACTGATAACAATATATTATTAATTAATAGTAGTCATGGTTACTTCAACCATTCATATCCCCTCCAAAATAATGATCAACATCTATAGTGATCCATTTGCTGCATTGCAAACCGTCTGAAAATTACAGCGTTCATAAACTCTCTTGGGTACCTTTAGGAACTTATGGCTTAAAGGTATAAAAGTATCAGTGTTCAATCAGCACCGAACCTCGAATCGAGAGGTCAGTCTCTCTGGGTATTATCGTTACATAAAATAATCGATAGCTCCTTTGGGGATTTCATTAAAATACCCATTGAACGTTTAACTCTTTGTTCCTTCGCAACTGAAATTATATTTGTTTGGCAGTTGTTATAATTACCTTTATATGGGTGTAAATTTTAGCTTATGTTATATTTTTAGAAATAGCAATGGAAATGCAGTGCACCCGATGTAACGTAGTAACTTTAGTCGGTCACAAATAAGTCGCATAATCGAAAAATTTAATTGAAATACCTTGTATACCAAATTTTGTAAGATTGCTTCATCTCTTACAAACAGAACACAGAATTGATAACACTGCTGCTGTTGGGTCAAATTTTCTAACCTTTCTTCACTATCGACATGTTAAAATATCAATTCTGACACGCAAGCGTCATGAAATCATTTAATATTAAACTCGCTGTATCCTCGTATTGGGATTCCTTGTGACATAGAAACGACATGGACATACGACATAGATGACTTAGTATAATAAGCTTGACTAGCCAAAGGTTTTCCTTTCAAAGAATATCAAAGAATTCGACGGCAAAAAAAAAGATTTTCCGATAACATTTCTGTTTTTTTTCGTCTGACAAATAGACTTAAAGGGAAGATGGGTTTCTACCTCTTTAATTATTTATATAAAGAAATAAAAAAATGATGTATGCGTAGATGAAGTAGTGGCAGATAATATGGTAGCAGACATTAAATTAGATCGTATCTCGAGACCTAAGCCCTCGGCTGGCGAGTCACTCGCTCCAAGGCCGTCTTAAGGAGCCGTTCAAATTTCACCTCGGCCTATTGGAAAATAATATAGCGTAAGTTTTTTAAACCAATTATCTTGAATATTATTATTTTATAGCAACAGGCTCGGAACGCTCCCTAGAGCTACTGAATAATGCTGAGTCATTTAGTTAACCCTTGC
This sequence comes from Cecropterus lyciades, assembly GCA_002930495.1. Lineage (NCBI taxonomy): Eukaryota > Metazoa > Arthropoda > Insecta > Lepidoptera > Hesperiidae > Cecropterus > Cecropterus lyciades. Next base: position 1,219,023 of record MOOZ01000456.1, on the reverse strand, counting down.
AGTTTAATTTAGCTTTTAAGGTTAATTTTCGAATTTGTTTTGAGATTAATTTAAGAAAATTAGGACGAATAATTAGTGCAAACATTTTGTAACCAAGCTGATACCAATGAGAAGAAGAGTTTCAAGTTTCATAATTCAAATTAATTAAAATATATTTTTATTTTACCGATTTTCGTCGGGCAAAGTTTGAAGATTTCACGTGACTAAAATTGTATGATAAATAAATTATTATAGATACAAAATCAATCATGAAACATATTAAAATAGATAGATATATGCTGCAGGCGGAGACAAACAAACATTATTGAAAAATCCACGATTATAACGAATCCAATGACACTCTTATATGTTAAAATCCATCAATTTACATACACTCGAAAACCAACCAAACCTACTTTCCGACGCAGTCAAGTTGTCAAAAAATAATCTCATTTAACAAATATTATATTTATTGATCAAGGCTTACCTCTAAAGGTTCGAAATTATATGAAAAGGTATAAAAATTTAATTATTATCGCTTAGCGGTGAAAAACAAATATGAGAAAATGTATGTACATGTTCGAGAGATCTGATAATAAGAAAAATCTCAAAGGTTTAAAGTCTTTCTATCCCTTCTTAAACCTTAATCTCGCATTGTTTCGCTCATAGAACTAGCTATGACCGAAACAATGCGTTGTGTGGAGTACCTTATTTTTTATCAGACCGATGATCAAACGAGCATGCAATCCATCTGATGGTAAGTGTTTACTGCCGCCCATGAACATCTCTAAGTAACTTCATATTGAACAGGGGTTCTATCTGACGTGGATCACAGATGCGTTGCTACTCCCGCGGATAAAGAGGGTCATCTCACATATAAGTGAGCCGGCAACCACACTCTTCGACCGCAACGCAAGAACTAAGCTCTCACGCAGCTAACTCACGCTAGGTATATAGTGTGGCGGTGGTACTTCCCCGGACGAACTACACATACTGTTTAGTCTTGTATGTATTACTTAAACATTGCCGATGTTTAAATTTAGCCGCAGGTGCCTTACTAACTTCAGGGTTTAGACTCTAAATTATTGTTAGATATTTAGTAGTAGCTAGTAATAGTAGCGAAGCGCAAAAACTTTCTCATAGCAGGTGTTCGACGCAACTACGATGCAACTTTGTTATTTATGACAGCGCTTAATAATACTGACTGTGTATATCTCTTAAAATAAATGTTAAATGGCTACTACAGTCCATGAATGTCAATTTTAGACGCCAAATAGTATAGCAATTCTACATAAGATTGATCACATTGATCGCGGTACTGCTTTTCAGACTTGAAATCTCGTGGTAGCATAACGACTTATTAGCATAAAAGGACTTTTTATGCCTTTGAAATATTATATTATTATGTTAGCCGTTAAATTTAAATCTTAATGTGCAGATCGAGGAATTTTAGGGCTTGATTCAATAGAAGTTAGGCTTTGTCAAAAAAAATTTCGTCATCCATAGAAGAATTTTATTTCTGAATTTTTCCAGTCTGGGAGTAGTTACACTGGCTTGTTTTCTTAATTGTAACGTTCAAAGTACGCCATGATATAATATGCATTTAATTTTCGCTCAAATAACGTAAAGTTAAAAGTTTTCATGTATTTGTTGTACCTAATAACAAAAGTTAACTTACGACTTCGCTGACTAATTTTTATCGAGGCATCAGTCTAGTTCTAATGTTCTGCGAATATTACCTCAGCCTAAATAAAACATATTATGAAACTTAAGTGTCGGTGCTTACGTTGAATAGTACGTGAAATAGTTTTATACTGAATAGTCCCGAAACGGTACAAACGTCAATGTTCCGTTCTGTAATATTCAAAAGGGATCTACATCGAATTTTATAATGTACTTCACACGTAGCTGTGCCGAGGTGGGTATGCATATTACGTTAAAGTATAATAAGATCGTCACTATAATAGGATTTTAGGTTCGACGTGTAAACTGAACTTGAAGGTAAGATTACCCTAGTTATAAACGCATTGTTTTACGAGTATGAAAATTAAACGATATAGCTCTACAGTATATGTTTACAGTTACAAGTTACACTCGACAGAATTATTTGTGTAACCAAAATAACAACTTTGGTAACGTTCGATTAAACATACCTATTTTTTTTCTTTTCACTGTTCGATAGGTCAAAATAATGATGTGGCTACAAATTATTCATTCCAAAAACCATTGGAACATAGTAGTGAATCATTGAAATTATTGAAAAGATGTTTTTGTTTCTTTGAAAACTGTATAATTTTAATGTTTAATTTTCGAACTGCATAATTTTCGAATGTTTAATATTAAATAAAAAAAATAAACAAGCAGCTAATATTGGAAGAAATAATATTTTTCATCTATGTTAAAGTTTTATAAATTAGATTTCATAGATTTTTTTACTTCAGGATAGGACCAAATTCAAATCGCCTGTTACGAACAATCGAACAAAAAAATTACTTTTATATTTAAGGGTGTATTCAGTAAATACCCCTATTTACTACCAATCTAGTGTAAGTTGTGGCAATTAGTATCCATTTGTGCATTCACGTATGTTTTCGCGTTGATTGAGCAATCAATTAAACTATCGACGGATCAAGTGTGTTCGAGCAGAGCAGTCAAAGTTCAAAAGTCATGGCTCTAATGAACTGAATACCACAAGGGCTGTAAAGTGCCCCAGAATTGTGGTGTCCAAAGGAACAGGGCAGAGACTCTCAAACTTATCTACGTCTGCTTCGAAAATAGATTATTTTCTAGTGCCACTCTCTCCCAAAATTAAAAGAAGAATTTTAGATAGGCGAAAGCTATAAGGTTGGAATAAAGGCATAAAAAGAGATGGCGAGAAGTAGAAATGTTTTTTATTTTTATTTAAAATTACAAAACACAAATGAGTGCACAATATCAATAATCTTTTCAAAATTCCTCTAATCACTGGTATCTAGAATTATTAGTATTTTTTAAAAACCCGTATATTTGTTCAACTACTTTAGAAAAGTAAAAATACCTTTACCCCTAAATGTCCTTTACGCTTCGAAGAATTGAAAATGCTTAGATAATGACAACGCAGAAATTACAAACACACTCTAGTTATTATTTTGTATAGTTTGGAAATCTTCAATTTTACGCAATACTGATTGATCCATGGCTGCATATTAATTTTACTCTATATCCCATTGCGCCAACAAAAGCCTAAATAACTCCAGTTTCACCTTTGCGGCCTCGTGAAAGCCTAAAATATAAATTGGGTCGGTCGAGGCTGGCGTGAAATCATTAGTCTGTTCAAAATGTTATGGGCCAATTTACACGCTCAGTTTGTCAGTTTTTGTTATAAGTAATTAACTGAAAACTTGGAGGCATTTTGTATGTAGCCGAATTTGTATGTAATGTGTATTTTTGGGGTGAAATATTAAATTTATAGGTACGCGTGGCGCGCCTTGTCAATAAAATCGACATGTATTACGCTATCACTTCAACTTTCTTGTTTTTATTTCATAATCTGATAGTAAGTTGCCACTGCCGCTCAAGGACATCTTTAATGAACCCCAGATAATAGACTTAATTGAGGTTAGTCGAACATGCGTTGCTACCCATGAAGACCTAGTTTGAACGCCTCGGATAAGTATGCCTCTCTTATCACACACCCTTCAGTCCAGAACACAGCAGCGTACAACACTGCTGTTTATAAGCAAAAATAGGTCTTTCCGAAGTCAAATCACAAAAATTATTCTATCACCTTTAAGCATGTTTGCACGCACATTAGTTATGTACTTTCATGCTTCTCTATGTGAGTTGTGCTTATGTGCCGCGTGTCTTTGTTATTTTTATTACTGCACATTTTTCTTTGTTTTTCATTACTTACATAATTCTACTGTCACTTCATAGTTTACATCTGTTGGGTGTTTCGAAACGGCCAACGTTTTTTATTTGCGGCAGGTTTTTATATGATGTTAAACCACCATACACCCCAGTTTACGAGTATGTTAAGTGTTCACATAACCTACGAAACCGGGCCTTGCAACATTCGATTTAAAACTTCTACTGAAATAGAATCTATAACATATTCGGTATTTCCTACGAGAAAAAGGTTTATTTTTAAATATTGTAAGAATACTTTATATATTTGAGTTCTTTATTAAATAACCATCCTGAGAAAACCAATTGCGGCTCATGGACAATCACCCCAAATTGGATTGGATTCTTATCTCAAATCTACCACATATATGTTACTACCCTTAAGGATGAAGATGATACTCGTTATGTAAGTGTCTCTAACTGCCTGAGTTACCATATCGGAACATGATAGCACTCGATATTGCTACTATAAACCGAGAAATATGTACGTACGTCAGAAATTCACGCAGTTAAAATTCGAAAAGTTCTATCATTATAAGGCAAGTAAATCATAACCCACTCACACTTCAATAACCGTAAGGTATATCCGTAAAGTATATTAGAATAGGTATTAAGGCATTGAGTTTTCAAGGATGTTGCATTATTAATAACAACAATTTCATAAAGTAAAACGAAACAATAATTACATAGATGAACACTAATTTTTCTGCTACGGCACGCGTCTGCCACGTTAAATGTACGCGGCTTTATGCGGTCGTGGTATATGAACTGTCCGTAACAAAGCAGGATGTCGTGACATCTGACAACGCATAACTCGCCACCTGTATATTCGTAGCTAAAACGGAGACATTCTACCGTAATACCTAGTCACCTGTGACATGAAGAAAAGTATAACCTAA
>MOOZ01000456.1:1201415-1213938 GCA_002930495.1 Cecropterus lyciades | reverse complement strand
CGGCTTTATGCTGTCGTGGTATATGTAACTGTCCGTAACAAAGCAGGATGTCGTGACATCTGACAACGCATAACTCGCCACCTGTATATTCGTAGCTAAAACGGAGACATTCTACCGTAATACCTAATCACCTGTGACATGAACAAAAGTATAACCTAATTTATGTACACAAGTCGTATATTAAGTGTCTTTCAGAAATGTTCGTTAACATAATGTATGTATGTACAATGTATTAAACTTTGTACATACCTACAAGTGTACATTAAATGTTTACACATTTTTTTTAAGATTGAAGTGGCAAACGAGCATGCAGTCCACCTGATGGTAAGTGGCCACTGCCGCGCATGGACCTCTGTAAGCAACTTCATACAGTACAGGGGTTCTATCTGAAGTCAATCAAGGATGCGTTGCTACTCCCGAGGACTAAGATGGTCGCCTCATATGAAAGTAAGCCGGCAACCAGACCCTTCCAATAAAACGCAAGAACTGCTTCACGCTAGAAATAGGTTTTGTTAGAAAACATAGATGACACACAGAAACAGTATAGATGTTTATCTTCTTTATTGAAATGTTCAATTATTCCTTTTTGTTTTTGTTGTTTAATTTTAAAATTTTCTTCTATATTTTTAATAGCTGAGCATGTTACTTGCCAACATACTGTCTGTGCAGTTTGGCAAGAAATTTATAGATGTAACTGCATGTACCATATTTTGTAAATAAATAAAAAAAAATGAAAATCTTAAATTAATTAATTAATCTTAAAGTATTCAGATACATGGTCATATTTCCGTAAGCCAGATATGAAGCGTATACATCAGATTTAAGGACACTCAAGTTTATTTAACTGCTCTTCAGTAATTTCGGGATAACACATCAGTAAATATTTGACGATCTGCATGGCGGAGAGGTCACCACACCGGTCTGACACGCAGTGGATCCCGGGTTCGATCCCCGGCTAGACAAACGTCTGAATGATGAGTTTAGATTTCTGTTCTGGGTCTGGGTGTTTGTGTATGCGTATTTGTGTGTCAATAGCACCCACGACACAGGAAAAATCCTACGGTGGGGCTATGGGGCTATAGATATGGGTAGTAGAAAGTTTATGTTAAAAAAAAGTATTGGTAGAGACTGTGCAAGCGTTATTTTAGCGGGAATAAGTTAAACATTTTTCAACCTTTGGTGGACCTCATTGCTACAAATTGGTTCTTATTAACCTGATCCAATTGCGGTATCTACGAAATTATCTCAAAAATATTGCCTCGTGTAGAACCAAGATTTTAAACCTTATATTTTACAGTGCAGTAAAGTTTTCTATCTACCTATGAAGGTAACCTAACTACTAATATCTTTAGTCGGGAAAATATTTGAAAAAAAAAAATGAAAGGCATCAATGCTTTTATATAGTTTTCACATAACACGCATACGTGTAGATAGATAAAGAAAAACATATCATGCTGTAATATCTGACTTCAGTGTTGTTTGAAAAGCTAATGTTTTGAAGGTACCTTTGTTAAGGAGCTTCATTGCTCCGTAACAAAGTTGAAAAAGCGAAAGCACACCCAACCATTGCGGTCTTTCATGGAAACGCATTTCTTTCTCTCAAAGGCAAACTTTCATGAATTAGCTACCTTCATATTAGGTAAATGATTTTTTGTAATGTTTCATAAATTACTTACTGCAAGATTCGTGGTTTATATTACAATGCCAATATATCCCCCACCCCTCCAGATGTGAAAGCTAACGAACGAATTTTATACTTTAAAATGGAAAAGAAAAGAAATAATTTAAGTAAATTTAATAAAGCGAAATAATAAGAACGCTCAAAGTAAAGGAGTTCACAATTATCGACAGGAATATGCCATGACGGACTTTCTTACTTTAACTATAATTCTCTATTTAATTATTGTCATTATTTATTATATAATATTGGTATGGATAGAATGGCCTACGAATGAAATAAATAACGAGTATCAACATAAACACAGTAATACTGTCAGATAAAATTAACAAAGGCTTCAGTAACGAATTGCATATAAAATAGAAGTCGATCACGAATCTATGCGTCACAGCATTACAGTTTACATTACTGAGTTAGAATGCCAAAAACTGTAGGGTTGTTACATCCCTATCTACGAGTACAGCTGTACTATTTTTTACGAGAAGGTAATACCAACATATATGTAGGTAATATATACATGACACATCACCGAATCATACATAATCGTACCCGGCTTGTGTAAATCTGAAGATTAATTTTTTATAGTATGGAAGTAGCAAATGAGCATGCAGCCCACCTGATGGTAAGTGGCTATTGCCGCCCATGGACATCTGTAATCATGTCCATGGTAAGATGTCATGTCCCTAGTAAGATCAAATTCTCACGTAAGATTAGCCACAGATGCGTTGCTACCTCTGAAGACTAAGATGGAATGCCTCGGCAAAGTATGTCTCCCTTACCACACCCTTTACCAGAACACAACAGCGCATAACACTGTTGTTATTAGGCAGAAATAGGTGTGGCGGTAGTGCTTCTGGAGTTGAACCACATAGAGTTCTACCACCTTCAAAATCTTAATCAATCGACAAAGTTAAGCAACGTCAGACACCGTCAAGATTTGAATGAAGGCATGCGTGTTAGAAGTAGGGAAAATCGGTAAATGAAAATACATACATATGTACGTCTTTGGCCAAAGACGGCCAGTACAGTTCACCTTTCAACATCGCCTATTTCTCCATTCTCTCAACTTCTCTATTTCTCCATTTAACAAATCTTAATATTCTGACATTGATTCATTACTACGATCTAGATATAATTACTTACGTTATAAAAGCATAACTTATTGTGGAAGGATAGATCTTTGTTACTTTTCACGCAAAAACTACTGAACAGATTTGGATTAAACTTGGCATACTTTATATAGTTTATGACTAACGTTAATACATAGGATACTTTTTATCATGGTAAATATTAGCCAAGGATGACCAAGACGGAGCCGCGGAACTAAGCTAGTTGGTAAACTCGCTTGTTTCACTGCGCGTCTTCATGCGCTTTCGTGCTTGTAAACGGTCGGTCTCAGTTATTACAATTACATAGCAGTTGCTAATACTTATCAGGGTCCTTTTGGAAAACGGCCTGAGTTAAGCATGAAACGCCCTATCATTAGAGACGCATTGGAGTAGTGTGGTAGTGTATGCCTAGAGCATAGCATACTTTCCCCAGTTGTGAGTAGAAAAAATGTCTAGTGAGACCAAAACAGGATCTCAGTTATGAGCCGTTGGGTTGCATTAGCACGTAAAATACGAGGAGTCATTATACTTTCTTAAGTGTTATGAGTTCTCGTGATAATTACATTTTATGCCCTAAAGTAACATAATTCCAGTGCTTTATAGTAAAGTGCTAAATTGCATTATACAAACTATCTACAAGAAATCTTACGGTTTGAAAATTTTCCAATGGAAATATGAGGGCACATTTCTCCGATATTCCGATCCATTGCTGTGTCTATTTAACAAAGGTGAGGAAGGAAACGCGATATCTATAAAGTGGATATCTTTCAACAAGATGGCATCGTTAGTTCAGCTATCTAGGCTTCGTCTCTTGAGAGTTGAATGTTTCTACAATTGCTTTAATACTAAAAGAAGGCTAATAAAAGTTACTAGGTACATTTTTGTATTTACTTTTGTGTACTTTTAATGCAAAGTAATGTCCCCTAACGCAAATAAATACGAAGACACAAATTTAGATCAGAAACGAATAGATGTCAAGCGGAATTTATGTTCTCGCAAATAATTGAACCGAAACAGCCGTAGCACTGTCAGTGTACTACGACTACGCTACGCCGACATTATTACTTTCTATTTTTACTTCAATTCTAAATTTGTTTATTGTACACACGCGCACAATAATATATACACACACAACGGCTAATATATACAATACTTACACGCACGCACATTCTCTCTCACACACACACATTCGCACTTATGTAACACATACTTTAAATTTGTAAATTCTTAATCAGAGATTGACAAATCAAACAAATCTGTCTAACATTTTCAAGGAATGTTTAAGGTACTAAACTTCATTACATGCCTATAGCTTTTTAAGAAGTAACTTTTTAAATCCTGTTTGATTACGTATTCTTTTTATATCATTTTATAAAAATGGACTAAGTATACAATTTGTGTATACAGATATGTACATGTAGACACCAGAAGGTTTGAAGGGTACTAAAGTAAAGCGTTAGATTGTATTGGATTATATTGAATCAGGCCGGAACGTGAGAGGATCCAGATTGGATGATAGTGGGATAAATCTTAAGGGTAAATAACCGAATAATAAAGTAATAAATAACTTACGTTCGTAAATATATGTTTATTCTAAAATATTGTCGATACACAAATATTATGCATCTATTGTGATTTGTACTTAACAAATACAAAACATTAAATTACGTTTATAATTGTTTTATTAATTGCTTAATTCGTTGCTTTGACTCGAGGCTTGCTCTTTTTTTTCTGAAAATAAATCCTAGTAACAACTTCAAAGTTGACGCAATTAAAAATTTACACAAAATAAAAAGTAGTTAAACCTAAAGGAATGATAAATTCAAATAAAAATACCCATCTGTTTTACAAACATGCCAAAATAGTCCAACTTCAAAAATAACATTTATGTATATTGTGCATTTTTATATACACTCGACCTTTTTTCACATATACATTTTGTATATGAGTTCCTCCTGAAATATGCGTACATGTGCGATATTTTGCCCGTAATAAAATTCTATTGTGAAAGATTGACTAGGAACGGAAAACGATAAATATCATTTCCACCAAGCTCTACGCTATAGCAACGGGCGGAGGATTGCCAGATTGGAAAGGAAAATCCCTTATTCTTTGTATCACATGAATACAATTTGTTACATTGTTATCTTCACTAGCTCAGAGCCTAGCAACGGGTTAAATCCAGTACTGATAATGATTCTGAATAACTTTTATTTGAAGGAAATAATTTAGAAATATTGGTATGTAATCCAAATTATGAGTAGGTGTGTAGAATAGCAACTACTGGTAACTGAAGAGAATAGTACTCAAAATGAAACCATCACAAATTGTTTTAATTTTGAGTTTGCTAAACTTTTAATCTTATAAAGCAGCATGTTGGAATATGTTCATTTTCGAGAAGGAATCTCTGCCTAGTAATGACAAATATTATGCTCATGAGTCCCAGAGAAGTCTGACAAATTACTGTAACAATTAAATATTATAGGAGCGAAATGTGTTAGGAAATTAATGTTCATGTGTTACACATATACAGTCATATGTTTTTGTGTACTTAATTTGGGGATTTAATATAGAATAACAACATAGGCTACCTAATTTAGTAAAAATCTCGAGACATTCCATACCTAATACAATTAATTAGGGTCCTTTTGTCTATACACATAATAACTCGACGCCTTTATTATACCTTATTCTTAGTATCGTATTGAATTGCACAATGAAAAATAAAAATGACAAGTAAAAATAAATTATTGAATAAAAGTGGCAACCCTGCAAGCTACGTACACATGTACCTACATCAAAATCAGAACGAGTAAATATTTCACGAGAAGCCTTCCGATTTCCTATTGGTGTGCACCCCTATATGACTTATCGTATATATACAAAGAGATTAAATAGGGCTATTGAACGTCTTTGTATATACTAAGAAGGTATTATCGGGTTTTTTCTAAAGAAAAGATGTCATATGTTTTTGAATATTTCGCAAAACAATATTACTTCCTTGTATATTCCTGATTCTGACATAGCGATACTAGGTAATCCTTAATATGATTTTTTAAATAAAATACACCGGTAGTTTCGGTTCCCTGAAGAAACGAAAATATCCCCAATATTCTCAAATTGTTTTTTTATGTTTGTTCACAGATTGTTCAGCGATGTCTTCACCATCTGAAAACTTCACTAAGATGTTCAAATGCGGCTTGGACTATCGTAGTTCAAGGTGGAAAGTGGGCATAACATACAGCTTTTTAAATATTTTTGTCTGCTAATTTTAGAGATGGCTGTACCGATTATGATAGTGTTTGCAAAAATAAGACGTCTTTACTGTTCAGGTATTTGTTTACTTTTAATTTCTAAGATAATGACTAAATAAGAACAAGTATACAAGCAGATGGATACGCGCAAGGAAGCTTATTTTAAATAATTTTAATGTTCTCTGGAGGCCATGTTACTTCTAAAAGAGCTCTCAACGGTTTCTATTATAAAAGCTTAAAATGCAGTAAAGTAGCGAAGCGTGAAGTGAAAAGTTCCACTTATAAGCGAGCTTCATTTAAATTTAATACTCATATTGCAGTCCAAGTTATAAAATATTGGTACTCGGCGTTAGGAACTAATTGATATTTACAGTTTTTCAATACAGAAATATCGTAAGTAATCAAACCAAGAAGATGACGATTTTTTTTATAGTATGATAGTAGCAAACGAGCATGCAGCCCACTTGATGGTAGGTGGCTACTGCCGCCCATGGACATCTGTAATCAACCCCAGGTAAGATCAAAGTCTCACCTAAGGTTAGCCACAGATGCGTTGCCACCCTGAGGACTAAATTGGAATGCCTCGAAAATGTATGTCTCCCTTACCACATCTTTCAGACCAGAACACAACAGCACATAATATTGCTGTTAGGCAGAAATAGGTGTGACGGTGGTGCCTCCGGAGGCGAACCACAAAGAGTTCTACCACCTTAAATTTTTTTATTAATATGGCATAAAGAAAGAAGTAAGCAAATAGTCTCCTAATTGGTTGTTAGGAATGATCTGGCATGTCTTATAACAATATTGAAATGCTGTTGCATTGTGTTTTGAGGTGCGTAGTAATTAATCTCTAGTCCGATTATTATTCTATTTGAAATTTACAGATAAGCTTAAAATCTAATGGGGTATACACTCGTTTGCCGCTTCTATCACAAAACTTACCGCGGTCTGTACAGATCGCGGAGTACATTCTGATTGGTTGAATGCAGATTACATTAGAATAACTAGCTAGAACTTGGCTGAACATATATGTATGTGTATTGGGAGTCTATTTGGCTACTTCATCATTGTAGCCCATCAAAGCTTTCAAGTTACGAGTATAAGTCGTTCCATCGCAGACCTGATATTATTAAATTTAGATTTCTTCAAGATAAGCCAAATTGAATCAATTTAGGTAATTGAAAAATATTGAAACTTTGATCATATGACATTTATTTATGTTTTCTACAAAATATCTTTTCTGGTGTCTTAAATTTGTTTATTTTTATAACTTAATGTAATGCAAAGTAAAAAAAAGTTAGAAAGTATTCGCAGGTAGTTAATAAATAAATAAAAAATAAATAGAATTTCTTCGAACATATCTTGAAGGTGTACAAAAAATATATCAACGATAATTTAATTCACGATTCTTTATAGATAAGCGAATTAAACGTATCATTCTCCCATTAAAATATGTTATTAATAACATCACACGAAAAAGAACAATTTCACTATGTATACATGTTGTATAATAAAAACAGCAATACGCCTCTTATTTGTAGGCAAATGAGAGAACAATAAGCCGAGTTTCAGATGACTTACGTAACCAGGAGACTGAGGACAGTTGAAAGCGTAATTGTACGGAAATCAACGCTACGTGAGTATATTCATGGGAAATTTTACGCTAAATTGATAAAGCAAAGATATAACAGATCAATACGATTATTATTTTACGAAACTTGCTCATAAAAATAGTTAAAAAGATAAATGATAAAATAAGTAACTTATAAATTATTATTATATAAAAAAACCTATAAATACACAAATACCACAAAACTAATACAACAAATCTTCAAAAGGAACAATTTTATGGTACATACTTGAAAAAACAGTATTTTTGTTTTAAATACGCCTCTTATTTGTAGGCAAATAAAGGAACAATAGGGCGAGCTACAGATGGCTTACGTAACTAGGAGAATAGGACACTGGAGAGCGTAATTGTATGGAACTCTACGCTATATTAGTACATTTATGAAATGTTTACACTAACATTATCCCTTTTTGTACCTTATAACATGAATATAAGTGTACGTAATGGTGGAATTGTATGGGATATAAACTTATACGAGGCATTCCAATTTATTCCTCAGAGTTAAAAAGGCAACTGTGGCCGACCCCAGATAGAACTAAAATCATATCTCGAGCTAATTACAAACGTCGACCGGCAGTAACACTTTCCATCAGGTGGACTGCATGCTCGTTTGCTACTTTCATATTATGAAAGATAGGTGCATGCTGCGGCAGTTCATGGAGTCTAGCTTTAAACCTCGACTTTGTAAAGCAGTAACGACCTCTTTCATACTTGTCTTTTCAAGTTATATTTTCAGTATTTCCTCTAAAATAGCACAAATGTAAATAATGAGGTTGTCGCCCGTAGCTTCTTCTACGAATTCAAGATACCGCGATTTAATATATGTGTAAATTACATAACAATATAATGTTAACGCCACCAAAAATATTTATACTTGTAAAATAGCTATGATTACATTCATTGGAAATAGGCGGATGCAAGGGGCATAACACTTTATCCTTACGTGATGTGTTTCTACCATTAAGCTTCAATGGCAAGCAGCTTCACTGAACTTCGTTCCAAGAACCGTTTTTAATGTTTTTATTATTTGGCAACGTATAATCGCAATTCCCCAGATATAAAATAAAGCTTAAAGCAATCTGGTTCTGAGCAAAGTAAAAAGAAGTCTCTTTTTATTATATTATATTTTATCAATTTGGTATACGAGCAAGTACACATAAGGTTTTTTTTTCCGTATTATTTTTAGCAGGTTACTTTACTAGGTCACACCGCGGCCAGTCGATAAGGGGGGTATTCACACGGGCCATTACGCTTTTCACGCCGAGTATGTTTAACTTGCATGTTCCATTCTGAATTATATCTTACTGCGCACATTTGCTGAATAGAATGTTAAATTTGCTAAAATATGTGGATAATTTTATTAGTTCTAAGGTATTCTTACTTAATTAAAAAGGGTACAAGAAGCCCTCGTATTAAAAAAACATATAAAGAATGTGAACGAATATACTAAATGACATCAGTTACAATAAGTGTTTTATCTTTTTGTTTACAACATATTAAAATATTAGTACACTCATAAATAGATTTTCTTGATATTTTACTGAAATAGATAACAAAAATGATACAAAAGAAAACGTTACTGTTAAGGTACTTAAAATATTAGCAGGCTGAGCTAATATTTTAAGTATCTTAATTGCTTTGTTTATAGTAGCTGTTTCCCTTCCTTATAAACAGAAACATATTGTTAATATTGTAGTAGATAGTAGGATTTAGGTTATTTTTTGGAATCAGTTGGTGTAAAAATGGAACAAAATTCAACCATGCAACGTATTATGAATATTTAAATAATAATTATATTAAATATTGATAGTACAATTTGTGTGTTCAACCTCATCATTCTGTCCGCTCCCAATCTCCCACGTTGTTTAACCTTTCAAAATCTATAAACAATATAATAACATTGAAAGTAAAAATTTGTTACTGGTCTTCAAACCTTTCTCTGAAATGTTTCAAAATTTACAATTAATTAATATTGTTTGAGGTTGAATTGTTAGACACAAAATAAAGAAGGTCAAAACTTGATCTTTTGTTTTACAATATTTGATCTTTTGTGTTGCTGACAATAACGATAAAGATATTACTTGTGTCACAATAACTACTAAAACAACATACACTTTATTCGCACATTTTTGCCACATAGCTACACTCCCATCAAAAACCAAAATCCAACCGTTATTACAAAGACATGAATTTATGAATTAAATTGGCATAATCCAACGGCTTTCCGTGAACGGGTTGTTCACAGAGTTCATCTATCATGTGAAGTGGGGATCTATCAAACAAAAGGCAGGATTTACTGGCAAACATGAACAAGCCATTAATTACGCATTCGGCTTACAAAACGCTCCTACCATTATCCTGTTTGTTAGGAGGATTAAGGAACTTGACTTGTTTAAATTCCGTTTCTTTGAAACTGTACCTTTGTTTTCATCTATTGTCCCTTATACAACTCAATGCTTTCAGTAGCTGCCAGAATAACACTGTAAAGGTAAGGTACTGGGTACATGGACAAGTAACATTGAGCTTTGTGTAAAGAGCAAGCATTTTAAGGACAGTCTACACGCTACTGGTTCAGAATTGATGTGGTAAATTTCAATGTATATAACCTTTATCGACAACTAAAAACCTACAGTATCGTGTTTGTGTTTGCGAATTCAATATCTTTCATATTCCGTTTCACTAAGATGTGTTAAATATTTTAATTATATACACACGGAAATATCACTGTTAAATTGAATTAAATCATGTTTTAAGTGTCGTCACTGTTTTTTACAATAATGTGTAGGGAATATCTTATTACGATTTTCTATTTTCACACATTGAGTGCACTTGGAAATGTGACTTTAACGAGCCAGTTTATTCACTTAAATTTTACTTATATTTTTTATTTTCTCGGTACTGTAAGAGAAATATAAATTGATATTTATGTGCAGATAATAAATACCTAATATAAGCAATAATACTACAGCAGCACTATTGTTAAAAGATATTATCACTTTTTTAAAATAGCTGTAAAGGAAAACGTCGCAAAAATGCATGTCTGAGATGTTCTAAAAGATGTGTCATAATTATCAATTCGTACGTTTTGTAAGGTTTTGGAAGACCGTTGTACGTTTTGGAAGACCCGTGGCCAATAGTAGGGCAATAATGGTTGAAATACCCTTAAAGAAACCAAGAATTGACCGGAAATTGCTAACCAGTGTGTACCAATCCTTATTTTTCCGCCTTGAATCATCAGACCGTTATTTCCGGACGCAACGGTATTCTGTCCACAAACAAGAGATAAGGGCTACAATGTTTTCGTAATTGTACCTTATTTTAGAAAACAATTCACTTCGCTAATAATATTAACAGACCATGGCTATAAAAGTTTTCAGTGGCTTAGCAATTGTACCTCACTACACATGCCTAACAATGTTACGCTGTTATTATCTTTTGTGATATTTAAGGAACATTATAATAAGTACTTGTCCGTCGTAGTGGTAGAAATTGACCGTAATTAAGTCCAAAATAAAACGGATCATGGCATTTAGTGAAGTATGACATTAATAGTTTAATAGTTTTCATTTTCAATAGATTATTGTTTTTGATAACATTCATAATGAGTAAACCATTATTATCTATTATAAAGCTTTTATATTTAAGTATCTATGTTTGTGTATAAATTTTCAGGTTATTTAAAAATAACCAATTTTAAGGAAAAATCAGGTTTGATTGAAAAAGCCGCCCTTTTAAGCAATAACGGATTTTTGGCATAGACATCCGACATTATGCTATATACGTTGTCGATAATATAAACAAGGTATGTTTATTTTGTTTAACTCTAATATATTTAAATAAGGTTACGTTTCAGTAATATTAATATGTTTCTATAAATATGATTTTCTGCATTCTTTTTCGCATAAACTTTAACTATACCAAATACCACACTCTGCCGTGCACGCAGTAGGTATTCGTTAAAAGAGATCGGAAGGTTTTGCTTCAAATGACAAGATACTTTTTTACTTAAAATTACTACAATACGTATTACCTTTAAGTATATTCTTTCCACGACTCAATTTACGAGAACTTTTTATCTCTTGAAGACATTTGAAAAACTCTTTATTTTTTATTATATACAAGTAGCAAACGAGCATGCAGTCCAACTGATGGTAAGTGGTAACTACCGCCCAGGTAAACCTGTAAAAAACCCTGGATAAGATCAGAGTCTTACCTGAGGTTGCCCACAGATGCGTTGCTACCCTCTGAGGACTAATTTGGAACGCCTCGGATAAGTATGTCACCCTTACCGCACCCTTCAGACCAAAACACAGCAACGCTTAACACAGCTGTTATTAGATCGACATAGGTGTGGCGGTGGTGCTTCCGGAGTCAAACTACGAAGGGTTTAAAATATTATTAAATAATCAGTTTAGTAATCTTACATAACATTTGTTACAATAACAATATACCTACTTGTAGCTATAGTTTTTTTTAATCAAGTGAAGATATATCTCCCAACTTTGTAGAGGTCCTAGTAAACACAAAATAGTATGAAAGAGGTCAATATATAATTAAGTAAGAACACATAATACAAGCGAAGTTGGTTATTCTTAGTTCCCAAATAAATTGTTCATTATGTTAGGTTTTTTTTTAATATCGTATTAAAGAAGAAAATGATCATGAAGTCCTGATGATAAGTGGTTACTGCCGCCGATGGACATCGACATGAAGTCGATAGACATGTAAGTCGATTACAGATGTCCACTCTCGAGGACGAAGATGATCTCCTCATTTACAAGTAGGCGTGTCGGTGGTATCTCTCCGGTAAAACTACACTGATTCTATCACCTGTTTTTTTTTTTTTTTTTTT
>MOOZ01000456.1:1137173-1164455 GCA_002930495.1 Cecropterus lyciades | reverse complement strand
CGCGTCTGCACGCATTACAACTACAAGTATGGCTCACCCGCTTTTGTGAGATAAAACAACTGTAACAAAACATTTTACTTACATCTTAGGCTCCTATTTCACCACGCGCTCTACACGCACGTATATGTAACTATTCTTGACGTATATGTAACTATGTCAAGATACATTTTTTAAACGCGGGTAAAACCGCCAGACCCAGATAGTTTATAATAAATTAAAATCGTCATCAAATATAAATAATATTGAAATTGTAGGAAAAAATATTTCAAATAAATAAGATACTGTATTTTAACAGCCAAATACGTAAGTCTTATCTAAGCGTTAATGTATAATATTTTGGTTATGCATACGTCCTACCACATACATTATTGAAGCGAGCAGATGGAATGTGGTCGTCGAATATTTTAATACATCGAAAATAGATCACAATGACCATTGTCTCATGTCCGACGTTAATATGGATCGTACGGACACTGATTAGAAATTTAAGAGGATAATATGCTACAAACATTTCACGTTAAGAATTCTGTTGTTTTAATTTCATTTTTTATTAAAGAAAGTCAAATTCCAAGTAATCCGTTGCGGATGTCCGCTAAGATATCCAATTTTTGAAAGCGATTTCTTCTAAATATCACAATTATAATTATTAATTATACATATGAATTTACGTACCTATCATAAATATGAAGCATTTTCAACTTACCTCTAATTTTTCACACTAATTGTCACTTGCTATAACAGTGATGGTAAATCACGTGGAACACCTACACGCCTGAGAAAAAAAATTCAAAACGTGTCTTAAGTCTACCGATTCGCACTTGGCGAGCGCGGTAGACTATGGCTTACACCCCTTTCACTCAGAGTGAAAACCCGTGCCCAGGAGTGGAACAGTAATGGGTTGATGACCACGAGATCAACAACAACACTAACAATAAGGAACCAGTAAAAAGAAATAGTCGAAGCTGATTCACCTAAAGCCTTGCTAAATAAGTAATTCTACAAATATATTAGGTACTCGGTATGTATAAAATATCGGTCGATTGGTCGTATGATGTTTATTTTTTTTTGTTTATGGTATTGTACGTGGCTACTGCCGCCCATGGACATGTGTAATCAACCCTAGGTAAGATCAAAGTCTTACCTACGGTTAGCCACAGATGCATTGCTACCCCTGAGGACTAAGATAGAATGCCTCAAAAGAGTATGTCTCCCTTACCACACCCTTCAGACCAGAACACAACAGCGCATAATACTGCTGTTATTAAACAGAAATAGGTGTGGCGGTGGTGCTTCCGGAGTCGGACCACAAAGAGTTCTACCACCTTCATGCTTACTTCTCAGTGCCCTAACGCCCCTAACTCGGTAAACTGTGATAAAAAAAACATGCACATTGCATCACGTATGACTGTGTTGTTTATTGTTAGCTTTATTATCTCGCTTGCTAAGAAGTAAGAATCACAAGGAGCGATCATCTTTAATGGCGTAAACAAGTACTCGTTCGTTCGATAACACGTAAAATGACTTTTAGAGGTCAATTGGACACTTTGAAGGCATTTAACATTCCACACTTATTTGTACTGATAGTCGAGAATGTATTTTTCTGGTATTATATAAACACGTTTAATGTAATCAATAGTTATACAGCTGGCGTTTACTGATATTTTATGTTACAAGTGGAATAAGACTTCAATAATTATATAACTGTTTTTTACACCACACAAGGAAGGGCCAAGTTAAAATAAAAATTGAAAAAGCTTCAGGTTTACAAAAAGATATTAACTTTTATGGAATACTAAGTTTGTCTTATTATTTCTTATTTTAGTTAGTTATTTAACTTTCAATGTAATAGCTGTTAATGTCGCAATGACTATTAACATATACATTCTACATGAATAAAAATATAAATCCGTATTTACCTACTACCAGATTACTACCAAAGTAGCTGCTATGAACGCATGCCTCAAGAATGTGTATAATATTCAAAAATGGTGAGTTTGTTTCCATTACAATAACAGACAAGAACGTAACAAACAAGACATCTAGTTTATTAACAACGTCTAAAGAATTTGTGGTATGTAAAGAAATCAATGTATCTGTTCACTACATATTTGTCTTGAGCTTATTTTGATCTGATTTGCTATGAATATAAAGAATACGAAGACGTGGGGGTACTGAAACCAGGAAATAAAAAAGTCCGACAAAGAAACAAGGCCGTTGACATAGTTCAGAGGATCAGAGAAGTGGCGGTGGGCGGAGACATATTCGCCGAACAAGTAACGAATCGAAATTATGATTAGTCGGAATTTGAGAATATAAATTATTAGACGAGCTTACAAAATGCCGCAGACAATATAAATATTGTAGGAGTGTTTTTATTTTAAATCTTTTCTGGGAGTCTTCTCTTCTCATAGGTAACAACTTACTATTAACGTTGCCTTAAATATTTTTTAATGTCATCACATGTTTACTGTAGTATGAAATCTAGTAATTTGAATAAAACGATTAGCTTATTAACACTATTTACCCGCGTCCACGTTCAATATTGAAACTATTCTCATATTAATATTTGGTACGCTCGAATCATACACAAACACGCACAATGCATAATCTCGATCACAACCTACATAAAATGTAGCGTATAATTCTCATTAGCGAAGTCAGTTAGATCATTGAGACAATACGCGAGACGGCCCGAATAGCTGGAATAGCAGCTCTCGCTTGGCTGCCAACGAAATGGAATCCGTTGCCATTAGAAATTCTACTCCACCCGATGACTTCACAGTGATCGGGATTCCTTCAAAGGTGTCTGTCACAGAAACACGCAAACGTCTAGAGACAGATGAATCAATTGCCGAGTAAATAAATGAATTATTCGAGTCAATTCGACCGAGATATCGAGTATTAGTCGAAGAGACAGCTGCTGACTAATAACAGATGCTTTGAATTTTTTTTTTAATTAACAGCGTGTACATTTTCTTTATTTGAATTTCTTAAAATGGCATGAATATTAAAGTTTCTAAAATATAAATAAGTAGGGGGGCTCTGACAGATGTCGTCCTGTCACAAAATAATTAGTTCTTGACAAGGCACTACCGTGAAATGAAATGAATTATCTTTATTTTCTATAGGCTTACGGAGACATTTGCAAATTGTCATTTTCATTTCTTTTTATAACATTACTATAACTTATATATATGTATATATCTTTATATTTATATATATAATAAGTTTTTGCAATCGGTCAATTCGAATACCTAATCGACTATTGCATTTCACCCATCTCTATTCGTGTCACGGCCGGCCTCATCAGATCATTCAATGTTCGGAATGTTGTGGCGATAACTTTTCATTATTCTATTTAGTTTTTGTCAGCGGAGTTTTCAATGACATGTTCATTTCTTTAACGTCATGCAGCGTGTTACCTTGATAAAACGATCAAATGATTAATTACTAATACTCCTCGACGTGTTATGACAGACTTTTGAGATGATTAAGAAGAAAGTAGATTGTCACCAGAAGTCACTTAAACTATTTGTAATATTGTGCTCCACAAATCACATTTTTTGGAATTCATATCAATTATTAATGCGAATATGTGTCCAGATTAAGCAAGTCACGAACACCGGCAGCTTCGTGATTTTTGCTGGGTTTAATTAACCTGACTTTCAATTTTTTTATAGCGAAATAAGATAGGTCGTACATAAAAAGAAATACACGGATGCACTAAATGATGTGCATTTTAGATTTGTGAAGGAAGAGGCGTGTTGAGCTACTGTATGTATATCATACTAATCTAGTTATATGCGATTGGCATTGACGTACTATGAATACATATTTTTATGATATTTTCCTGTCCATTGCTCTTATACCGGACACTGATTTAAACGAAATTTTAGTAGCTGTTAATGTCTTGTCTAAAAAATCCAAAATTGGTGACGTATTACCGTATGAGAATATCCTATAACATATAATTAAAGTGTTGACGTTGAATATGTTTTGACAACAATACCGATCACCTATTGCATTCCTAAGACAGTTCGTAACTGTAGTCGACAACGCAACCTACATTCTGCATTCTTTTCGAAACCGTAACACGCTGAGCGTTCCGGATATAAACTCGCACGCCATATTCACCCCTATGTGAGTGCGCATAAATGTTATGTCCGGTCGCAATGTGTGCTGAATCTCAGGCATTGCGTTCGTTGAGAGCAAGCGACTTCGTTCATTGATATATTTAAGTCGTTATTTCAGATTTTGGCCTGAGAGACGTAAGATTACATACAAATTTATTTGCATATTACTTGCATAAAAGAAAACTAAATACAAACATGAACTAAATATATGTGATGAAAACTCATAAATAAATAATTGTGACTATATTATTATTGGATATAAGAAATGATTTATATTTATTCGAAGTTTTTATATTTTGTACGAACTCAAATATCCTTATTCGTTATTGAAACTTTTATAAAAAAATTTTCATTAGCCACCAAGAAAAAAAAAATGATTGACAAACTTGTACTTAACTGTTTAAGTCTTTGATTTTAAGTATAAAATTTAGTATTAAAATTTAAAGATTACTATTTAAATTACTAAATGATATAGTGATAATAATAATTAATGATATAACAAATTAATTTAAAGCGGATTAAAAATTTGGCAGCAGTAGTTTATTAAAAGTATTTTAATTGAGATAACCCTTATGAAATATTTTATTTCAGCCATTTACGTAAACAAAGAAAATGATCATCTGAATGCCACATTTTATAATCTAGAAAGAACAAGATAAAGCAGTTATGTTAAATGTATACCAATATTAATTGAACTCATAATATAAATAACCAAATATCTCTAAAAGTTTTGAGTTAAAAGTCGAGGGAAAGTATAAGCTCAAGTGAAGAGATGTTTACTTTTATTACAAGTCATTCATTCAAAATCATTAATATACTGATGAATAAACTGAAAATTCAAGAATATCAAGGACACGAGGCGCTGAGAACTGTCAATCAAAGGTCGACTTTGGAGCATGAATGGTACTGCGGTGCTGCGCCGGCGCTGGTCCGGCCAAATTCCTGAGCGCTTTCTCTAGCCGTTTGTCACACGCAAAGCAACGAAAGTAAGTGGCGAGTGGCGACGCCGCGTGCGCCTGCGCAGCTGTCATCGAGTTGCATAATTATTCGCGCTCCAACCATTGTTTGTAAACAACCAATAACAAGAACATCATTGGAGATTGCGTGACCGTTTTGATTAGGATAATTAATGCATACCTTCGATCGTCCGATCGAACTAATAACAATTATTATGGACGTCACTAAGCTTCACGGTCGTAGCGCAAGAACTTAAGGAATTTGCTACTAAGATGCCAGCGTAGGTAACGTGACGTAGGTATGAGCTTCAATAAACAAAGCAATATTAGATGTTAGTTTTAAGACAAAGGTACATTGTTGAAACAACACATTTTAAGATTCAATGTAATTAAAAGTATGAAATAATTAAGTTTTTATTTATTGTAGTTGTTATTCATACAAAAAGCATAACAACTGGAAATAATTAACCTTAGTATTAAAACACAAGGGAAACTATATCATCAAAAACAATATCATATTTAAAACTATTTTTTATAATTCACACCACGAACGTTGTACACACTATTACATTGCTTGTGTGCTTAGTTAATTTACTGTAAATTATTTAACGGTATGTGGTTCTTTACTAGCCTGTCAATTTAAACATAATCTAGTAAAATACAGGAAATAATTTAAATTATAAGTAATTATTTTACTTTTTATTTGTTACACTTGTTACATTAGCCAAAAAGCAACAAAATGCACATATGTAATCGGTTTTTGTGGTTACCTATTTTACTCATTATTTACTCGTATTTAACAAAATAACGTAATTTTTTACAAGATAAATTAAAATTAAGCCGAATCTAATTAAAACACCCTAAATAATTCAAATTTTTCATTTAAATAGGTGTAAGTGTAGTAGGTACACAAAAAATGTAATTATTGATAAAAATCTCACATTATTTTTATTTTTAAGTTTATTTTAATTTTTATGAGTTACTTAATGCAATGCCGCATTTTATTACAAATGGAATTAAAGTGCCTACAGGCGGACTGGTATAGCAACACGTGAAACTATTGGCAGTTGGTATGCGGACGTTTCTGTAATATAAGCCGGATGGCTGTGGATGTGGGTCGGCGAAAATGATGGACGGAATGTCTTTATTGCGATTTAACCGAGGACAGCTGACTTTCTCGAGTCATTATCATTGTTATTGAGTAAATGGTTTCAATCGCCAATTCGTGAGAAAGTTAGGCTTGTTTTATCACCTACGTGTATATCCTTGAAGCAGAGTTTAAACTGCTACAAAATTTATTTATTGTAAGAAGCTAACTGACGACGTGGTAATCAACACCCCTACAGGGAAAACGTACAAGATTTTGCTTAGGGATATATTATTATTTGGATGACGAGGTCTCAATTCAGTGAGTGAAACAGTGGAAAGCTATTTTTTTTACAAATATGGCAGCAAAGAAAGATAACGAAATTTACCTAATGATGAGTAATCACCGCCGCCTATGGTCACTAACTATAATTGTATCCATGAGGATTAACTTGCAATGATAACTGCCTTTGCCTTAGTACATACTTCACACCATAATACAGCAGCTCTTGAGACTGCCGTTGTGCGGTAGCAAAATTCTGATACTTGACGAGCCGCGTGGCTATGCTGTCACCCTTAGTCTCTCACGCTGTGGGTCCCGGGTTTGTTCTCCGACCAAATAAATATCTGAATGATAAATTTAGATTTTTGTTCTATTTGGGTATTTGTGTATCGTCTATGTATGTATTGTTTTTGTGTATGTGTGTGTGCACCCACGACGCAGGAAAAATCATAGCATAGGGGCGTGAGTAGAAAGCGTTGCACATATTTGCTTTGAATATTTTAAAATAACATGTAATATACCTATCACTTTGTATTACAACTGGAATGTTGATGTTTTTATAATATAAGCCGGGCGCATTGTGGGTCGGCGAAAATTACGGACGCTGCCTTACTGTGACTTTGCTGAGAAACCTGCTTTCTTAAATATACGTACCAAATCATAGTTCAGCCAACAGTTAGGGTGGTATTATTTTACAAGTTTGTTGCTTCAGTTTCGTAAAAAATGGTGATATTTGTTTTCAGCTTTTACTCTTTTTTCAATCTCAGCATTTATTTGAAATGCTTATATAAATTACGAATACCTACCTATTACCTACAGCTAGAGCACGAAAATAACCCTTACTTAATTTATTTACACTTTATTTGAATTTGTCTTAACTTAGTGAATGTCTGACCGTTAATTTGTATTTTGAAATTTGAAAATTGACAAAATAATTTACTTCAACGTAAAAATACTATCTTTGATATACAATCTAAATAAAATTATTATTTACTATTCGTTGCGTTTATAACAAGTATGAAAGTATATAGCTTTCATCTATTTGTATCATAGAAAGGTGTCACATGAGTTAGTATCCATTGATTACCTATTATTTGACGGTTAATACTCAATGTTGAAGTCTGTTACGATTATGTTCTACGGTGGTAGCATTTAAGTGGTAGTTTTCTGTTTATATAAACAGATTTAACTTTACATGTTATTTTTAGCGTGAAGTTTTTGAGTTTCGGTGGAAGGATGTGGTTGTCGGTAAACTTTCATATGAAGCGATCATCTTCGGGTTTCGGGAGTAGCAGCGTACGAGATTGACTTCAGAGAGAACCTGTGTTCTATGTGCACTTTCTAACAGATATCCAGAGATGGCAGTAACTGCTCACCATCAGGAGGATTTCGTACTAATTTGCAACTTCATTATTCTACAAAAATCAAATATCAATTAGCAACCCTTCATTTACATCATGTTTTGCATCAAACATCACTATATACGTTACTTTCTATTCGGTATTTGCTGATGGGTTTTGAAAGGTGGAACTTGGTCACCCGGACGTGTCGGTTGAATGCGCGACGAAAGACCCGCAAAAACTATGCACCGTGATGGTCATGTGCCGGCAGTGGGCGAGGAAGTACGCTCCGATCGCACTGCGAAAGTACTTCAAATCGACAATGACCAGTTACAAGGAATAATAACTACTTGGGCATGTTATAAACCCAATATACGTATTACAATATTTATATTAAAAAGAGGAAAGATTTGTTTGTAATCGAAAAACTCTGATATTATTGAATTTATTTCAACTATTCTTTTAACAGCAGAATGCACCATTATTCAGAAGCAGCTAAGGCTATGCTATAAGGCATTCCTATAATAATATTTTTCCTGCCTAAAATATGCATGTATGTAAAACAAGTAATTGGCAAGTATTTTAGGCCATTTAGTGGTTATATAAAGAAGTGGCCATCTTAATAATAAAAAGGCAACCAGAGTAAAAAAATACCATCCTCAGATCTTGATTACAAAACGTTAGAGTTAAGGTCTTTAAATGAAATTCATCAAGTTATTTAATAATTACTACACAATGTAAATTTTTTAACATCTATATTAGTTAAAACCTAATTAGGCATGGCATACATATACGAGATACATAATTAACTATGATTACGACATCACGTTGATAATAAACACCGAAAAATTGTAATTTCAAATTGGAGAAATCTACATTGCTATTTACCTAACATTAAAAGACGACGTTATTAAAAAACATGAAATATTGCAAACAATTTCAACAAAATTTAGTTCTTGTCCCTGCATTTCCGGGACCAGAATAGGGCTACGGTATCCCCTGCCTATTGTAAGAGGCGACTAAAAGGGGGCTTTCAGGGTTGCGGGCGGCAAGAGTGGGAGCTCAAACCGTCTAGTCAAGTGAACCCGGGAAGGACGGCGGCATATGTGGTCGCATGCCGTCGTAAAAAACAGAAAGTGCGGTCCGAAAGGAGCATCGCGCTTGGAGGACTCCGGTTGCGTTCCGTTGGAGATCCCAGAGTCCTTCACACAGCGCTGAGGACGGCCACCGGAGGGGTTTTAGTGCTGTAAATATCCCACATAACCCGGCGTTGCTCCCACGGCGTCGGGTACCTTTTCAAGGTTTCCCCCTCGACAAAAAAAGGAAGGGCGACTATACCAAAATTAGGATGGTAACAGCATAATAGGGTTCACTAGTGATGCAGCGGTCATTACGTGCCAACAATAGCCGAGGAAGTGTGGTTGAATCCTATTATCGAAAACTAGTTTACTTCAACAATGCTGTATTGTTTGGAGCCAACCTAATAGTTTTTGTTCAAAATGAGGTGCAAGGAACTTCGCAAGGGCGAGAAGGTAATATAATATATTATGTATTAGACACTACATTTTTGTTAGAATGTTTTGTTTCAATGTAATTGTGTTAAATTTCAACACAAATGAAAAAATATGGAATTTAGACACGAAGCGAAAATTTGTGAGGATGTACGTATGTTTGTCACTCTTTCACACAAATACTGATCGGACTTCGCTGAAATTTGGCCTGAAGACTATGACGAAGTTTATGACCTGGATTAACACATGGAATACTTATTGTCGTGGTAAACGTGACCAAAGCGGGTGGAGCCGTAGGAATAAGCTAGTAAAAGATAATCTAGAATTCGAAACTGACGGAAAAAATATAAAACTTGCCTGATGTACTTTCTCACTATACTTTATCCCCAACACAGATTAGTGGGGGAAAGTAATAATTCATCGAATTATAACAAATTGAAGCAGCTGTTTAACGTGCTCATTCGATATTATCTGTTATTAATATTGAACATAATATTGATTTAATTGCCGTGAAGATTAACACACATTTTTCGGCTGATTTGATATTCTGATAACAGAAACGCGTATATACAAAGTAGAACATGATATTGTCTAAAGTTAAATATATTTTGTAGTACGTCGTTGACGATTTATTGGCATAAATAAATAGTAGGTGAGTATATTTTTACTAAAACACATACACGGTAAATGAGCTCACATGGACAGTAGATTTAAAACATGGTCGGTTCTGCGGTATCGCAAAACCAGTTCACGTCAACAATGGCATCCATTGTTGTTAGAGGGAGTCCGTGTCCACTCTCCTAAGTCTTATAGGTTACACAAGTTTCGTATTTAGTTACGAAGAATCTATGGTACTTTTAAATGTCGTTCTATACTGTATGTATAATAACACTTCAAATGACCACGCATATATCCACGTTGTTATTTTAACTAAAAAATCTCTTAAACGATATTTTACGCATAGCGATGTTCAGATATAATCGAATATATTAAAATTCTTTGGTTTACACACATGTGAAATATCGTTGTCTTATTCTCTTTATACAGAACATGTCAAAATATTGTATTTCGTTCGCAGCTTCATTATGAGCTCATAATAAGAAATTATGATGTTTAAGATTTTAAAATAGAGAGTCACTGTCCTGATAGGGTGCGTTTACAATGATTAAACGAATTTCTTTAAATATAAATATTAAAATTTTATCTAACTCAAAAAATATATAGTATTATTTGGTTCTATATTTATTATGAAAGCCACAAAGGCCAATTTTATTGAACGTTGGAATGCGACTCGCCTACAAGGCCGCGCGCCATCTTGCGTACTATGAACGAACGTAACGACAAACGCGACTAGACGACTAATTTGATCTAAATTCATAAATTATATCGATTTACAAGTCAGATGATTATAAATGTTTATTAACAAAAAAAAAAAACAGAACACAAGTAAATTTTACGCTTTAGGCTAATAGAACAATTATTTTATGGTAAAGACGAAATAGAAGATTGAATATGAGCCGCTTACAAAGTCGCATGCCATCTTACGTACTATTGACTGGAAGTCTAAACAATTGTATTATAATCATATAATTAGGTTAATTATACACATAAATACAAACATGTACGCTTCCTGAAGGCGAATGAGACTCGACGAGACTTGACATGGTATTATCCCGGAAGATCTATGACATTTATATATAGAGTCAACCAAAGGATAAAAAGGTAAGTATATTTGACCGTTTCCTTATCATGACGACAAAAAAATATCTGAGATATTAAATACACCTACAGTCAGAGAATTTAAACTTATATTTCAAACATTTTAAAAAACAACCTTTTTAGCAACACGATTATGTTTTTCGTATTTTTCTTAAAAAAAATTCATGCCCTTATAATAGCATACAAATAAATAATTAGTACGACAACTTGAGGCGCCCGATATATTGAATTTAGAATGTCTTCTCTTATTTAATCATCCATTGTCACACAAACCAAAGGTGTATGCAGTTTCAGATCAAATGATCGGGGTTAAGTAGTTTAAATTATAGTTACAAGATTCGACCCTCACATATTTAATAAAGGAAGTTGAATAAAAACTTGTAAAAAGTGTATAAGTAGACGTGAGCGTTTCCTTAAGGCGGATGACGATGAAACAATGTCACCTGGAAGCTGGAATGCGACCCGCTTACAAGGCCGCGTGCCATCTCGTACCTACTATTGGACTGTTGTGACGGCGACCATTGGATTCCTAGACGGTCTAAACCAGGGTTTCTCAATGTGGGGTACGTGTACCACTGGAGTCATAGGGGTTACGCGATAAAGTTTACATAATGGCCCGAGACCCCTTGCTTGGCAGTCGCGCTTGCGAACACTCGACCAACGAGAAAATACTATATTTGTTCTATCTAATGCTAAACATATTTGAAATATATCAAAGTATTGCTATTATTTAAAGAAAATGCCTATCAATAGCCAGTTTTTTTTAAAGTTCGCTGTGGTCTTGAAATTCTAGCAGGGGCACAGAGAACAATAAGTTTGACGAATCCTGATCTAAACTAATAAACGATGACTGATACATTGACCACATTTAGCACCATTTTACAGTAACTTTCCTTAGCATTACTAATAATCGAAGTATGCAGCTATATAAGTGGAATGTTACTTCGCATATCATATTTATTCCTACATTGTATTTACGTTCTCGTACATGACGTGTGTACATTACCATATTGCCACGAGAATCATGTTTATATAACAGCTAATAAATCCGAATTGAGTTGAAGGTATACGTATAATTTTTCGGCGCATTCCTCGCCCAGTTTATTATAGCGAGGTTACTATACGTTACTACGAATCAATTAATTGCTATATGTAGTATATTTTTCGAATAATATTATTAGCGCAACACATGTATATCGATGTATAACAAATACTTTATATGTTTACTTATAAGCTACAATGTATTTATGACTCGAAAATATATGACGCAATAGAAGTAAATTACGGTCTGTGCTTATTATCGTGAAATATTTGAGCATTTGATTAAAATGAACATAAAATCATAATTTCAATTGTCAACATTAAACATTACAAGCGCAATGCAAAATCTCAACCCTTATAATGGTCGTGACGATTGTAGAATACGAGATGAGAAATCCTTTAGCATTGCATCATCGTGTGGGTTGCATATCAAATTTGTATGACACCGTTCCAAATTTTAAAGCATTCAGCGTGAAGTTTTTGACTTATTACCTAAATATTTATTGGAGATTTTATTTAGCGTACGTACTGCGAAGTAAACAGATGGGGAGTTAATAATTCAATCAGACATCCGCTTACGATTCTTATTCCGGGATTCGTCGAATAAAAAGAAAATACGTGTGGGTTTAGTTAGAAATACAATTTAAAATCCAAAGAAAATTAAAAAAATAAAAATTATGAACGATAAATGAAATCTCAGTAATGTAATGTTAAATCATGGTGAGTTGTCAGAAACGATCTTTCTAATTTTACCGAGTAGCGTCGTCATAGGCGAGCCGTTACTGGCATAAGATTATCCTTAAACTTTTCACAAAAGTAACACGTAGTTCTTGTGAATCGCATACATGCAATTACTTTGTAGGAAATGAATGAAATATTTACCGAAGCCATCTGAATCACTGGCTGGGTATGCGGGGCAGGGTTGCACCATGGTCGCTGCACGGGACAGAACGTCCAGGGCGGATTCAACCTTCTCCATATTGTTACTGAAAACAAAGATTCATAAGGATTAGTATACAATTATAGTAAAATGATATCGGTTTTAAAATTGAAGTTTCATGAAATATTCTCTAATATATGTCAACAATTATAAGATAGTCGATCGACCAATATTCTCATTATTATGAGGAAGAATTAAAATTCTGTTTACAAAAGTTGATTAAAATGTCGGAACTTAAAACTGGATTTAAACGAAGAGAATAATAAATTTAAGAAAGATTTCATTTATAAGAGCTTATTTACATTAGTATTGATACATTACATTATAAAAGAATGGAATGTTCGGCGCCTTTATGGGTTGTCACGTTTCCAACTGAGTCCTTCATTGGAGGACTTCACGTTCGAAGTAGTGAAATCGATTATATTCAATCGCAAAGCGATCCCGCGGTTATTAAATTTTACTAATTATCAAACTGGTCTTTGTTCAATGTAGTAAGATCCTTTTAGTTATTTTAGATCAACATTGTAAGCACAGGAATTCGGACGAAGATTTATTGTTCAAGACCGTGTCGAGCCCACATTTTGCACAAAGAGTCGCACCGCCAAGTGTGGCTATAAAAATATTTGGCTCGGGAATATGTCGCTGTAATCATAAGTCGCAGGCATGCAAATTCCGGAGCGGCGGAAATTCTTTGGAGCACGTAAACGGCTAGACGGTGGACAGACGTGCGCCAAGCTTCGCGATCACCGCGTAAATAAGAACAGACCGGTGAGATGATCTAGGGATGTTCGATGCGATGCTACATATCGAAAAATACATATCAAATATATGGTAAACAGGACAATGACAAAAAAATTATGAAACAGGGGCATATGGCTATTGTCAACACTTATACTCGCTATTTAAATATTTGGCTCAAGAATAAAACGTCGCAATAATCATAACTCATGCAAATTCCGGACGTAACATAAAAGGCAGACTAGACTGTAGACAGACGCATGCCAAGCCGCGCGGTGACCGTGTAAACAAGAACAATCTCAAAAATCCGATTAGACGATCTAGGGATTCTCGATAAAATCCCACATATATATCTATAAATCTATCAAAAATATATTAAACATTGCAATGACAAAATAAATAAGAATTTATTATTATATTCGCTTAATCCATGAATGCCGTAAGAGCTTCCTTTTCTTAAAAATAATCGCAGACTTTAAAATATCCCTTTGCACATACACTTGTTATATAGCATATTGATTGAAACGCTTTCGGATAAGGTTACAATACGATTTATCGATACAAAGGAATGTGGTTATACCGTATTTTGACAAACGCATTCGAAACCATAACAATGCAATATATCGACACGATTGATATTTTCGGGCATCCCTAAGATGATCAAACAAAGAGTTGTGAAACGTGGCGATCGGGCGCATGCCGGCCGCACACCGGGAACACAGCCAATGGGCCGCCGTATCGCGGATCAAACGTTCATTGCCAGTCCAGCAAAATGTGACATTCTGATTTGATTGTCGACATAAATACTTACTAAAAGCGCTCGTAGCTCCGTGGCACGCTGTACCAACAGTGGCGTATTAAGTGCCAGCGTCCGAAGAATCGCAAGTTTGATATTTACCTATCAATGCCATTGGTGGCAAAAAATGACCGTTGCAGCTCTTTGAAGAGCACGTATCAACGCCATTGGTGGTAAATAATGAGCATTGCCGCTCGTTGAAGGGCACCCACCAATGCCATTGGTGACAAAAATGAGCATTACCGCTCTTTGAAGGCCACGATATGCACATTAAAAATCCTCATTTTTTATTAAGGAAGAAGTAATTCTTGGAACAATAGATGAGTTGGATTCTAATCCCAGTCATCTAGTATATTCACATATTCGCAATGAAAGCAACTGGTTCGCATAGGTTTCCCCCCGATATACGAGATATGTAATAAGTTTCTTGTCGTATACCTACTATCGGCCACTTTAAAACTTTGAAAAATTTATTTCGTTTTTCCATTAATGTACATTAAAAGCGGCTTATTTTAGTAGTTAAGTATGATTTTTGATAACATTTATTTAGCAATGCCTGCAGCCCACCTTATGATAAGTGCATAGTTATTATGATACCTATGCTCATGGACATCTGTTATCGACCGTAGATAAAGCTAGAGTTTGACGAAAGGGCAGTCACAGATACGTTCCTACCCCTGAGGACTAAGTTGGAACGCCTCGAATATGAATATTTCCTTATCCACACTTTTCAAACTAAAACATACGCACATACGTCGCTTAACACTGTTATAATTAGGTAGAAAGTAGTGTGGAGGTGGTGCCTCTGGTATGGAACCTAAGCGTTCTACTACTTTCATTCCCCCTGTACGAAATCTGTACTTCGTAGTCTTTTTACCAACAGTGAAACGGATTTGACTTACAACAAAGTACCTATCACCTAATAGTTCGTAATTCTGGATGCAACTGGGTCTATTGTCAAAACATGAACTCATTGATCAACTCGAAAACACATTTTTATTCTCAGCGAAAATATTTATACGTTTATGCTAAATAACATGTATTTCAGCAGCTAATAATAACTGTCACGTGAAATACGGTCTGTTAATAAAATCTCAGGAAATATAACCGTATCACGTCTCTCAGAATGTTGTCGGTAAAATAATTATTTCGGAGCGTAAACAATAAATATAACTGCAGAGCGGTGATAGCGATTACATTAAGATGTTATACGAGGCAGAAGGAGTATGATTCTACTGGAAAGGTACCACAGTCACTTCTATTTAAAGTGCGAAGCAGTTCTTGTATTTTGGTGAAGTGTGAATGACGGATGATTAGTAGTAGTAGTGACCATAACCCTCAGGATTTGCAACGCTCTGTAATCGCCTTCAGTAAGAGTTAATAATAAAAAATGCAGTCTTGTAGACCGTCGTGACCATTATACAATAACAGGTGGTAGAACCAGTGTAGTTTGACTGATACCTATGTCTAGCGTGAAGCAGTTCTTTTCGGTAGAAGGGTGTGACGACGCATCTGTGTATGACTTCAGGTGACCTGTTTAATATAAAGGTCGTTACAAACGTCCCTTGGCGGCAGCAACCACATATCATCAGGTGAACTGCAAACTCAATTGGTACTTTAAACTGTTAAAAAAACACTCGACTCTACAATGAAGACTCAGTTTCCAGTCTTTTTAGTCACAAAACTTGCATGTGAGTCGTTAACTTCAGGTCCCCCCGTTACATATAAAGTTCCTTACAGATGTCCATCGGCGGCAGCAACCACTTATCATCAGGTGGACTGCATGTTCAATTGCTACTTTAAACTTAAAAAAAAAACACTCGACTCTACAATGAAGACTCAGTTGCCAGTCTTTTTAGTCTTAAAACTCGTATGTGATTCGTTTATAAAAATATTTACGTCATGTAAGTCGATTACGCAAAAAAAGTTTAAACAGTTCATTGTACAAACGCTGTGTAAAAAAACGTACTATAAACGATTACAACGATACGCACCTATGGTCTGAAATAGCTCCAGCTCCACTTGCTCTATTATCTTAAGTTAATCATTTGATAATGTATACAAGAAATTATACTTTTAAAAAACAAAATAGGTAATTTACGGAATTTACTTCGTAGATTCTTTGCAAAAATACGGCAGCGGTTTTGGTCTTAAAATATATTCTGTTCCACATCTACATAGGTACCTTGGTTACAATAGTTACAATAATAGCACGTAACTGCTTTTATCGTATTTAACTGCAGCGCAACTAATGATTTGGAAGGATTACCATGTAGTAATCCTTCCAAATCATTAGTTGCGCTGCAGTTAAATAAAATATGTTGTCATATATATACATGACAATCCACTTTCTTTAAAGATTAGCAATTCGGTAATATTTTTAGTTAGATTGGACTCTATTTTATAATATTTGGAATTATGTGGTTATGTGAATACGAATATATAAACAATAAAATACGAATTCACGTAACCATAACTACACTGCATATCTATTTGCTTCTGTCAGTTATTAATAAAATCATCAAAAAAATATCAATCTTATCTTACTAATATAATAAATGCGATAGTTTGTAAGGATTTTTGTGTATTTGTTACTCTTTCACGCAAATACTACTGGTCGGATTTCGTTGAAATTTGGTACACAGGTAGTTTATGACCTTTATTAACATATTGGTGGTTAATGTGACCGAAACGAGAGTAGCTACGAGAATAAGTTTGAGCTCGTATAAAAAAGTAAATTACTATCAAACGATGTCAGTTACGCCCATTAGATATACGCTGATGAGAAGTTGTTTTATGAGGAATCTCTAATGATTTGTAAACTTTTATCAAATGACATTAAACATCACATCACACGATTAAGCGCATTCCGTACGTTCCTGGTGTATTTGTTGTATAAATCTCCACTTTGAATCTTAATGATTGTAATAAGAGACGTGAAATTTGTGGAATGTGAAAATGTGTAGCAAAAAGTCGTTATTGTCGCTCGTTCACACAAAGAGCGGTGTTAGGAGAGGGGTCAAAGAATATTAATAGGTACTTATGAGCGCTGCCGGTGATGGGTTAGGGGGGGTCGAACGGCCCAAGGTAGGCTCTAAAAAACTTTATGACGGAAAATATCTTCCTTGATGAGATATGAACCTAAGACCCATTTTTACAATCTTCCGATTGAGAGGTCGAGCTTAAAACAACTAGACTAACACTCCTAAGCATTAAAGAATATGAATAATTTTATGCCTGCATCTAAATTATTAAATTATAGCCAAAATACAGTAGTAGCGACAAGTATTTCAATTTAAAAATGTCTAAATGTGCCCCGCGGTTTTACCCGCGTTTAAAAAAATTAACATGACAATTGGAATAAATTTAACAAAAGTTGTATAACTTCAACAATTTTTTAATTATCTTATTTAAGTTAGCACAACGACTCATGTAAAAGTTAGAAAAGTTATACAAACTAGTAACATTGTAAAAAACATTAAAACAAAAAACCCGACTGCTTAAAATGGAATTTTTGTTCATAATATATTTTAAATTTAACGCTTATATAAGTTTTTGTCGAAAAGTCAAGTAAAAGTATTATAATATATATATTTTTAGATTGGTCTATTTACTAGCTTTCATTTGATACCCATATTGTCACAATGGGAAAAAGTCCCCCCCTCCCTTTCCTCTATTTACGATCGTGGTGTGTTGTTTTTGATTTCTCATGGCGTTACTCTCAGAGACGCGTCAGAACGGCGTCTCTGAGAGTATTAAAATGTATCAATTACGCTATCATATTAGTGGTATATTCATCGCTAATCTTCAACTATCTGCATATAAAATTTCACCACAATCGGCTCAGTGCCTCGGCCGTGAAAACGTAACAGACTGACAAAGTTACTATCGGATTTATAATATTAAGTATGGAAGCATGCATGGATTTAATGGATATCGTTTGTCCAGGAAGTGATAATATGGTCAGGTTCCATATGTGATTGGATAATTTTTATTTGCCTTTATGCATCATTAAAGTAGTGTAGGTGATTTCTATAAATAATATTGTTGATAGCGTAAACAGGGAGTGGACGAAACATGAAGTGATAGATTGACATTGTAAATAATAGCTTTACTGGTAATTTATTATGTGTGGCCTGATATAGCACAAAGTAATTACTCATGTTATTTATTTATAATTTTTAAATCGATCGGTTCGGTCCCCGGCCAGGCAGAAATCTGAATGATGAATTTAGGTTTCTGCTCTGGGTCTGGGTGTTTGGGTATTCGTCTGTGTGTGTCCATGGCACCCACGACACAGGAGAAAATCCTAGTGTGGGGCTATGAGTGTAAAAAGCGTGTTTTTTTTTAAAACGTGTCTTAAGAACATTTTAAATATGATAAAATTTGACAGGTAGAACCAGTGTAGTTCGACCAGTAGGAAGTACCACCGCCACACCCATTTCCAGTGCGAAGCAGTTCTTACGTTTCGTTTGAAGGGTGTGGATGACGGCTCACTTATATATGAGGTGACCATCTCAGTCAGAATTTGCTAACAGATGTCCATGGGCGACAATAACCACATACCATCAGGTGGACTGCATGTTCCCTTGCTATTTCAATATAATAAAAAAGAATTCTAGGTGACCATCTTAATCCTCTGGAGTAGCACTTTAAGAGTGGAGTGTGTCCATGTGCAGCAGTGACCACTTACTATGAGATGGAGTGCATGCTTCTTTGCTACTCAAACTTATTAAAGAAATACTCGTTTGCTATTAAATTAAGTCAAAAAACATATATCAGATACAGCTAATCCTGGAGATAGCTATTACGCTTTCATTTTATTAACCTCAGAACTAAAAGTTGAATAACTTTATAACCTCCACTTAATTTAATTAAATGGTGAATATTTTATAATTATAAATAGTTAATCGAACATTAACTCCAATGATTCATACCATTTTGTATTTATAGTACGAGAAATGTAGCGCGATGTCTACGTTAATGATATGGAATTTGGTACATTAACCACAATAGAATTTTTCTCGCCTGAGGCGAAGTCACGAGTACCTACCTACCTGTGTACGGTTTCCATTCTGTCGCATTTACTTGGATAGTCTCGATTTTAAAATATTGCCCAAGAAATGCAATTGTGATTAAACAGGATTCCATAGATATAAAGTTAACTAATAGGGCACCATATTAGTTATCAGGGCTTAACTAAATATAAACAAATATGAATTTAACAGAATTTGTTAAATAGTAAAAATTGTAGGAACTATTCGATTTATTTTAACGCATATGAGAGCCAACTGCAAATATAATTTCTGAAATTGTGCAGGAATCACTAGAATTCGTTGGAAAGAAGATTATTATTTCAGACATTTTTATAATGTTTAATTTTCAAATTATGTTATTATTCTTTTTTCGACTAAGAAGTCAAGTTCCTAAACACCAGGCCATCTTTCACTGCGCTAGTTTCAAGAGTATGGGCATGTAAATACGTAAACACAGGTCACACACGTAGAAATATCTTCGGGATGGAACTGGGACGTTTCTATGTGTGTCTTTCTACTGAATTATTTAATTGTGAATTTGAATACCGCAGACGACGGTATGAAATTATTTAGATGGCTCACGTTGATCATATTTCTATTACGACGTAATCATTCATATCTTTACTGCATTTAAACTTCTTTTACAGACCAGTCCCAAAACTTCATGATATCAGGTGACCCTACATCGGATGGTATGCCGGTCAGTACGCAACGCATAGAATAGATCATTCGACACATACATACCTCTTCGAATGGTCACGCCGTACAACGGAACAGGAACTAGTTATTATGTATCGTAAGGCTTTTAGTGCTGTTATGGAGTTTATTCGATACGATGAAGATATAAACATTGGCCCGGATATGACGTATTCAATATTATGCATATGAAAATTAGAGTAGCCATTGAGTAAGTGATAATAAAAATGAATTGATAGCGTTCGAATTTTGGCATTCCACCTCGGAGATCCGGGTTCAAACCCAAGATAACTTGAATCGAGCAATTAAATCATTTTTCGCTTGCTTTAATTATGGAGAAATATTGCAAAACAAGCTACATGCGCGAGGATTCTGTAAAATGACAAGATACCCAAAATAATATTGAGTATTGTTATCCTACTTATTACAAGTAGGATAACAATATTCTGATCATATTGTATAAAAATATTAATTTATGAATAACCTTAAGTCGTAATTTTGTAAACCGGTAGAATATCTGGATATAATTTACACACTTTGATAAATACGTTAATGGTATACTTCAATCTAGAATTATAACTGGTGATATGTTAATATTATGTAGGTAAGTTATAAAATATTTACTCATTATTATAAGCCATATAGCTTATATTAAATCATGATGCATTAACGTATTATTCGCTTCAAGTACAAATTACATCACAAATATAGTTTTGAACGTATTAAAAAATCACTTTTTATAATCAAACATTACTATACTATACTATAAAAATATAATTAAGATGTTGTTCTGTAACTGACTCTTATTTACTACCTATTGCGATTCCTAAATAAGATTTAACTTGGATACCTACATATATGTTTAATTTAGTTTCGCGGCCATAATTAACTGAATGTGAAGTTTTGATGCAGCAAAAACACTTCCTTTGTTTTCAAATGAGAAAAAACGTCCGACGAAACATACTTTACACGCTGTAGGTATTAAAATGTATCACCTGCAAGTACCAAAAAAGAAAGTCACATGGAACTTCGGCATTCCTTGCGTTAAAAATAATAACATATTTCGGTTAATGTTTCCATTGCTTGATAGTGGTTTTTACGGTGAAGATTTAAGGTCGGTTTTTGGTGGTATGAGCGTTTTTATTGTTTGGAATGCGTACATTTAGGGTGCGTCGTTCTTTAGAACCGCCACCCCTCCTGTGGCGCACGTGGCGCGGGGTCGAGAACTTGAGAATCGAGGGGAACACAGCAGATGTTCGCTTACAGTTAACCAAACTTATACACAAACATGCAACGTTGGACGCATTTCTCGAGCCATCTTTTGTATGGAATGAAACGGAATTGCCAACAGCTTACAGATGTGTAAAATGTACGGCAAAAAGTAATCACAAAAGTATTTGGCGGATTCGGCCAAACAAAAAATCGACTTAACAAAACTCTAATAGTGAGTGACAGACAGCTGCATACAGCTTAAGCTGTAGTGTTTAGAAACATGAAACTTTGTTCTATCTAAAACGTTGTATTGTTTAAAGAACAAATTTTTTATTTGTTTACAAACTAATAATGAGCCATTAAAGCTTTTTTGTAACACATTTGTATATATTTTATATTATTTATTATTTATATTTAAATATTCATAATTATATTATCTCCCTTTATCTTGCAGCTACAAACATTGTTTTGATTTGAATGACCGATTAAATATCGGTTTTACCGAACTACCGAAACAAGACAATAGGTGTTGTAAAATATAATACTGTTAGATTGTCGACTATGTATTAGACATAACTGCTTGGCAGATAATTTTGATGTACGCTAGAGATGTTATCTATTCTAGTAATAACTTCGTGACGGTCGCCAAGCTTAAAATTGCATTATAAATATATACCTACTATGCAGTTTTCATCACTAAATTAATTGTAAATATATACATATATACAATATCTCTGTAACTGTTAAGCTTAGTTTAATTACTTATGTTCGAAAACATTTTCTTTTCACCCTAATTTTAAAATATATTGATTTAGAAGGATTTCGCATAAGTCGTTTCAGGACACAGTATGTATAAGCAGAAAAGATTTATTGGCACTTCCCTTAAATTGGTAATCATTTATGTTTAAAGAAAAATATAGTAAGATAATTACAATTGTTATTGTACTGTAAATAAAGTAGTTATTGTACACTTATAATATTTGCAAAAAAGAGGTATTAGTAAAGTACCTATATATATATGTGTACATAAATTATGATGAAGGTGTACGCAAAATGACGACCAAGTAGACTAAAAATGGAAAGATCTCCTAAGTAACCATAGTGCAGATTTATTCTAAAGCTATATTTAAACAAGCAGAGTAGGTTTCAAAGCTAGTTAACGATATTTATGACCGACACGATATTCTATGGAAATAAGGATTGCATGGGCAGTTGCTTAGTTCGTGAAATCTATGTCATCGCAACCTCGGTATTGTTAAACATGAATTTTGTGTCTATTTACAGACAGTATTTGATATCTTTTTTAGTTCGTTATACGTTTGTTACTGCTACATTAGATAAACATAATTGCCAAGGTGAAGTATTCTATAGTAAATGTGTTTGGCAACATTCGTCCGCTAAATAACTGAACAGTTTTTCGTGGCATGCTTAGCAATAAAGACAATAGCGTCTACTTTTTTAGGAATTTGAAAATATAGCGTTTCGTAAAGTAAGGTCAGCTGGAGTAAGACCTAACAATTTAAATTCCAACTTGGCCATATTTTTCAATTTGGCGACATTTTACACACGACAAATTATGACTATTTATAATGTAGCCAATTTTTAAAGAGATGGGTAAATTATCTTTCAATATTAACCTTTTATTTCATTTTACGGGTTTACCCAGCTCAGATATCACCTCAGCTAACTTTTAATTCTCGTTTAAAAGCCAGTTATTTTTAAGTGAAACATGTAACACGATGTACGGGGTCATATTGGGTAATCGCAAGTATTATCGAGCTCTTATCACCGTACGGGAGGCCACGCGTGTGTGGGAATAGGCGTTTATAGTATGGCCGCCAACTGCAAAACATGCTGCGGGACAGTCCCGTATTATTGACTTGATCGATATGCAATATGAAATCACTAAGTACTCAGGAATGCACTTATCATGTCCCAAAACGGACTTAATATTTTATAGTTGTACCTTATCTAGAAGAGGCGTGCCTAGATTAGAAAATATGTCTTTAAAAATATTAATAGCCTTTTATATTTAATTTTAACAACATTTTCCCATTTATAATATGTAATCTGTAAATGTGGTTAAATAATATAAAATATTTACTTATTGAGAAGTTATTTGTTAGTGAGTTATTTGTAAATCTAAATAGAATACTATTTGTCTTTATTGATGTAAGTATACCAAATTTAAGTATACTCTAAAACCTATTCGAAAATGAACCAAATTACACACTCAATGCATTTTTACGTAGGTAGTTGGAATGCAGTCATGAACTTTATATACCTATTTGTGTACCAAATACATTGGTAGTGGATTATAGACTATATTTTTACAAAAAAGATTGTTTCGATGGATATGTGTGTTAGTTACGATATTCTGTAAAAACATCGTGGTGGACTGTGGCCTAAATTCTTCTCCTTGATAACAGACTTATGACCTGCAGTAAGCTATAAATGTATTGATAATGATCGTAATATTATTTATAAGCGTTTCGTGACTTAAATTGTAGCATAAAACACCGATGTCCCGCATTGCGAGTGTAACAGTTGGCAGCCTTAGTTAGTACGGCGCGTATCGGTCGCATTCCACACTATTATGCTCGAAATTCCTTGCCATGCCCACGGTACTGCGATGTTCGTAGCGGCATTTTTTTTGCGAGCGCGATCGCAAATCAAACCGGTAGGTAGGTACTTATACGTACTTGTTACTCTATGCCATTGCAATGCTGATGAGCGATTGTCGCACGTAATTACCTACGTAAGGAACTTGTTAAGAAAATATTTCGACGTTTTCACGTTCATTGACTTTGCACGAAATTGGTGTTATACAAAACATTACTGCGACGGGTGTGTTGTAGGTTGAATTGCTGGTTAATATGAAAACATAACTTTCTTACTGTTTACAATAACATATACAATAAAAATAATAAAAGAATACTTACAATGTTTTCCCACGTTGTCACTCTGCGACTAGTTTATAACGCTTCACCATATGACGATAAACTTATCAACAACACGATGAGTACTAAACTAAGTTAATAAATATTTCACGACTCTAAGTTACATACGTAAACTTCATAACAGGGCTACGAAACCGGCGAAGAACGAAAATCAATAAGAAACGATTCGCAAAAACTCCGCAAGTAAGCAAGCTATCGTCGAACGAACACGACTTGTCAGAAATTCCTACGTCGTAGAATAATAGCTTGAGATCTACCGTTTAATATCCATTGTCCGTCAAAATGCACTGTTGTATTATTTGTTGTTATTTCATTAAATCCAACTATCGCGCCACGACTCTGTTGACGAAATAGTCGCGTTTGACATTTGAGCCGAGCCCACTGCGATTGGAATGCGCGGAATGTCAAATATTTTCAGTGCTGCCATCTATGCGAAGGAATCTCGGTTATTATGAAGGCGGCATACTGGATTATTTACGATGATATCTAATAAAGTATTGTAAACGAAAACGAAGTTTTAATTAACGATCATATGTTTTTTAGGTCCAAAATTGGCGTTATGTGTATTGAACATGGAATTTCAAGGTAAATCGCGTTAAAAAAATATGAAAGTGAGACGGCTCGGTCATAGAGCATTGGAATGCGCCTAAGTTAATGCCGCCGTCAACGAGAGACTTCACTGGCGCAGGCGTGATGGTAGGCCGCGTCTGCTACAGGGTTATCGACACATGGCATGCCGTGGAGGCGAAAAGTAGGGTCGCTACTCAACCACAGTAAAATAACACTCAGTAGCTTCACTCTGCATTACGGCTTATATATATCGTTCTCATTATTTTTATTAGCAATTGTACTGATTGTATAAAGTAAAATGGTAACAAATGATATAACAATTTATTTAAAATAATGCAACATGCATTTATATGGATTTTTTATTCGATTATACATCTAATTAGTATTTGCTGTGTACTCGGTGCTAGCTAGCTGTGCATGCACCGTAGCGGAACAGGCTCGAGTTGTCTCGGTTCGTTACTTTATTTAAGAACTTTTTAAGATAATCATTAACTACGTGTGTTATTCATTAAAATACGTAAATTTTGTTCATATTTCTTGTAAACCGTGTCAAAAGAGGAGCAACTGGAGTAACGAAGCAAGTTTGCAGGAATGCTATGGAAGAGCGCCATCTATTGGGATATATGCAATCTTTAATGTATAAAACGTACACGAGATGACGCCTTCTCTTATAAAAATTACTGTAATATTGCAATGAAATTAAAATTATGATTTTATTTAAATGTGTATTGAGGAAATTCAATAATTACATTTAATAAGACATATTTCAAATACTTATAAAATGCAATGAATGAATTATCAGCGCCTGATAAATAAGAACACCATTTTTGCTAATGCTAGCCATCACTAACATAACTGGGTAGTTACCTACCTACTTAAAGTATGAAAAAGTAGTCTAAAAATAGGTAGTATTTTCAAAAGAAATAATGAATTAGCAATAGTGATGAATTTATGCACATTTTTTTACTAATTACAAGATACTTCATTCTGCAAGTGCAAGATATTAAGTATCTTAGAGTTGATAATATATAGGTAGAGAGGTATTTTATACTATGAAGCTATTTCATAAAATGTTTCTGTTACTTTATATTTTTTCTAGGGTTTCGAATATACGATAAATAAATGTCAAATATTAAGTAGAACGACAATTTCTATCGCCTACTACCGCCTATATTCGGATTTGAGGAGGGTGCTGTCTGGAAGAGTTCTATGCATCCCCCAAAACAGTCATCCTATCTTTCATATTTTGCTGTGGACTTCAAGGGAGAATATAAGGATCTAAATGCAAGTAGCATTTAGTTTTTATATTCCCCCTCCG
This sequence comes from Cecropterus lyciades, assembly GCA_002930495.1. NCBI lineage: Eukaryota > Metazoa > Arthropoda > Insecta > Lepidoptera > Hesperiidae > Cecropterus > Cecropterus lyciades. Next base: position 1,138,120 of record MOOZ01000456.1, on the reverse strand, counting down.
TTCTGGACACTATAAAAATTTTATATTTTGACTGCTAATTTATTAATATAGACAATAATCACTTATTCAACGTATTCTATAAATAAATCATATGATAGCAAAATGAAAATATAGATTCTTTTCAAAAATAAAAACTACAAATAATGACACAATATTTATTTTCCTATTACAACAATTTGTAAACATTGGAAATAAAACAACCCACCATATAACAAAATGGAATAAGCGACACTTATAAACTCTAAACAATTCAATAGGTACACCATTCAGCTAAAAGCCTAACATCAGTGACTTACATAGCACTTTGGATAATTCGTGTCCATAATTAACATTTAATATAGTTCATATAGGTAATAATTAAGCGTTTACCAACTCTTAGCGTAGGTCAAGTTGTAGGAAAAGGAGACTGACTATATTAGAACTATTTAGTGAAAATAACATAAAGTGCAGGCCAGGTAGAGGACACTTTGGGTGGAGACTGAGATGGAGCGCAGATTACATTCTAAACTTTATAAACATAATTATCTTTTGTTATGTTATCTTTTGTTTTTATGGCTGCCACGTCCGTACGCTTCCCGTCTAACATATATAAGTGACCGCCGCTGTAGAGAAATTAACAATTTATAAAATACATTACAGTGCAATATACCTATTATTCGGCGAAGAAGCAAGAATTTGCCTATATCACTCTTTTGAAGATCCTGTCTGTTGATGAAGAAAGACTTACCTACTCACGAAGCCAATTTGCACGTCAAGTGTACATTAAATTCTCTGATTGTCTCCAAAACTATTAGGAACATCATGAAATCTTCTCATACTAATGGCGCAATCTTCTTTGAAAACAGTTTTTTCGCTAGCACTCTCATCCAAACCACGCCTATATATAGTCGTATGCAATAATCTGTCAACCCAAAACCATGAGGTATGTAGACATCTCGCATAGAGTT
>MOOZ01000456.1:1085199-1109562 GCA_002930495.1 Cecropterus lyciades | reverse complement strand
ACAAACTTTCACTCACATTTATAATATTACTAGGGATTATAATCATGTAGGTATTCTAGCGTTCTATAGAGACAGAAAGTCAGTTGTTAATCCAACGTCTTCTGATTCATTGTATTTCCTGTTGTTTTTTACCATTATAGAAGTTTTCGCGGATAAGAAGTATTACAATGAACATTCAAAGAGTTCAAATAAATAACAAATAACAAAATTAATCGGGACTGTTACTAACAATCCCGATTAAGAAATACGTAATTTAAACATTTAAATTTATTAAATGTTTTAATATTTATCAAAACCTGTATCAAGATCTCCAAAAAATCGAAAAATATGTCCAAGAGGTATACTTGTACGGAGCCATTGGTACGTGAGAATCAGGTATTCTTTTAGTCTATAATTTATATATTTATTAATAAAAGAAACATGCTGTGTAGTACCTACTCACTGCAGCCCATTAGTATGTAATTAACTCGAACACTATGCAGGTGTGTCTGTTTCACCACACCCTTAAAACCTTAATACTGTGTAAGTACCTATATAACGATTGTGTGGCTTCATTTCAAGCACTGACCTTTAAAATAATAGTACAAATTGTGACAATAATGGTAATGTCAAAATTTGTACTAATAGTAGCAAACTGCCAAACCACAGCATTGCGTAGGATGCTACTGCATCTTTCGTACAAATAATGTCGAAGGTTTATATAACTGCACAAGCTGTCCCACGCAGCATCGCCCACGTCCATCACCTTGATTTTATATTTTCTACACAGTTTGTTTAAAAATGTTCTGATTTTTTAATTTACAGATATTGTTAATCCACTAGGCCACACACGAATCGACTAACGCTATCTATCGACGATACAACAGCTCAGTTGACATCGAATACTTTTAAAAGATCTAAGCGATGGTTTAGATTCGATTGACCATGGTTTAGCCAGAGATCGATCATCGATAGACGTTTTATCCGTAGAATTGCTAAAACTACCACACTAAACGATGAACATCTATCGACTATCAGTTGGCCGACTGGAGTGTGGGCACAAAAAGATAAATAACTTTAGGTATTGTGTATATCATGTTTAAAATTATATTTTAGTTTAAGTATTTTCAGAGGTAAGCCAGATAGACAAGTAAATTAAAGATCTTTATGTGTTTCAGCAGACATTTAAATTTAATTTATTAGTATCTATATAAAGGCATAACAAACATTATTGACGTATGCGCGGTAAAAGTAAATCACAAAGTATAAAATGAAACGATAAGAGGCGAGTGATTCTTTGCGTTAATTTGTTAATTAACAATTGACAATACTATTTTTTTTTTTAACTTTTTGGACTGTATAACCTTTAGTAAAAACCTAGACATCATATTTTTTCGATACAAACATTTTTACCTACGCAATTGCGTACAGGTGTTCTAGGTGACCTGTTATTGCTAAGTATGAACGTGTGAAATAATATAATATATTAAATAATCGTTTGGTATTTATATAATTTTTATTACAAGTTAATATCCGTAACATAAGCATTAAATGAATTGGTGTCATTACAGTAGACCCGCGATAATCCGGCCCGTCTAAAACGGGAACTTCCTCATATTTTCTTAAAATTGTCGATAAAATGCTTAGTTCGTCATCGTATGGCATAATGATTATTGGATTACCGCATGTTTTGCTTGACTTTTTTAGAGTGACATAATAAATAGTATGCTAAACTTACTTGTCTGGCGGAGCAGCGTGCGGTGGGGGAGCACTGGGCGGCTTCAGACTTCTGAAGGCTTTCAGCCACTTGTTCTTCATGCTTCCAGCAGAGGACGACGATAACTTACGATCAGCTGCCGCGGTTCCGCTGTCTGCTTTCGCCGCGAAAAGCTCTCTCTGAAACAAGACATAATTATATTCTTATTGTCCGAACATTAGGATTATGGGACTAGAACGCTACAAATTACGTTTGAAATACAGTTAGAGCCCACATGTAAACAAAAATATATTTATATCCAGTAAGATATAAAAAGCCGAATATGTTTCTTTTTATAGACGGTAAATATGAGGCGATAATATCAGCTTTTGTTTCATCGTGTTAACATCTCAAATCAAATTTATTTTTGATAACTTGAAAATCAACGTGAAATATAGGCTACGGTAATACTTCGACTTACGCTACTCCTACTTACGCGAACCCATTACAAATTTTGGAAAATATAGACACTGCCGAAAAGCTCATTTCTTCTGCGAATAGTAGATAATATAAGCATGTTAAGAGGGAATTTTGCAGGAGTCAAACAAATTTTAAGTCGCCAAGCTACTTTGTTAAATTTTATGTTTTTCAAAATCGTCAAAATAATTTCCGATGGTGATTTTATATTTATATGATTTAGGATTTTAGTAAACATTTATTATCTAATTTGCTATTTTATTAGCTTCCGGCCCTAATGAAAAATGATTTATGCATACGTAATTATACCCGACTTACGCGAATTTGACTTACGCTGTTATCAGTCACTCAGTCCCACCTAACGCGTAAGTTCGGGGAATTACTACATATCATACGTTAAATTAGAAAAGAATGGTTATCTATCAGACTAAAGTTTTGCGACTTCCTTAAAAATATATCAACTTAACTCTAATTTACTTTAAGTATGCTTTGAACATGTTCCAAATGGATAAGTTTTATGTATACTCAACGTTATATAAAACAAGTTATAATATACCCTGTTTGAAATTTATCGTAAACAGAATTGTGTAAAAGCACTTATTAATTAGTGTTCAGTCTTTGGTAAGTATAAAAGCTTTTGAAAGAGGTGCGAAACGCCAAACTGAAGCGATGTTCTCACCTCTAGCCTTCAATTATTAAGACAACATCCTTACTTGGTTTATTATGGTTTTATTATTATAAGCAAACCGACATAACCCCATTTCTTCATTCATCTTTGAAAATGGATTTTGCTTAAAGCCAGACTACTAATAATCTACGAATGTTTAAAACCGGTAAATGTAATATAAATTTTTAAAAACAACCAGGTATTGTTTAAAGATATTAAAATTATTTTACATTTCAATATTTAGATTCCAGATTTTAGGTCAGTATTAAAATACAAATCACTGTGGTTATAATGATTTAAAGGTTTATTGACGTTATTTGTCAGACAAGCTATAAATTATGTACATATTGATGAGCCGTATTTAATGAAACGAATAGCGATAATATTAATGTAACTTCAAGTATCTGGAAAATGGAGATAATTTTGTTTAAATATATATTAACATAATTTGCTCTTAGCCAACGCGGTGGACTATGGCTTGAAACTCTCTCAATCTAAGAGAAGACCATTGCCCAGCAGTGGGACAATAATGGGTTAACATTGGCGACTAATTAGGTCGGTCGATTTCTGCAAATAACGAAATTAAATAATATATTATCATAAATTTTACAGGAAAGTTAATAAACTGCCGATTAACTAAAATTATAATATATATATATATATATAAGGAATCAGGAGGCAAGGATCCTTAAGGCTTATAGACATTAAGAATTAGATTGGTCAGATTAGTTAATTAAGACATATCACGCTTTAAGATTCTGTTATGCATTTCTACCTAATAACAGCAGCGTTAAGCGCTGTGGTGTTTTGGTGTGAAGGGTTTGGTAAGGAAGATAGACTTATCAAAAATGCTCTATGCTCAGGGATAGCTATGTATCGGTGGCAAACTCTGGCATGGCTCTTATATTATCTGGGGTTGATTATAGATTTCCATGAGTGACAGTTGCCACTTACTACTTATGAACTGACGTGCATGCTTGGTGTCTATTTCTGTATTGCAAAAAATAACTAGCCTTTTGTTGTAAAATATTTGCCTACTTCTGTTCGTGACTGCTACGAAGAAAAATTTTCTCTGACAAAAGTTTAAATTACAATAATTTTTCAAGAACTCGTTTTAGCTATGACGTCAAATTGCTTTCAATATGATAACAGCAAATATGTATGTACTTACAAAGTAAAATAAGTCACTCTACTTAGTATGACTTTAATTAATGACTGTCATGCGAACTCCCTAATAAAATAAAATCCCTTATGAGTTCGGGTTTGGTGACATTTTCCTAAATGTTAATTACTTTTAGTCTCAGTATTATATTGTTTAATATAAAACGGGTTTGATTAAATAACTTTAATTTTGACTCCAAATATTATGTCAAATACTCGTACTTCCACATTAGACCAGCAGTTTGGAAGTATATTTAGATGTTTTTATAAAAATCAGGCAAAATCCAAAGTATTTTATATATGTATACACTAAAAATGTAAATAAATATAGTTTCCCTTGAAACTGACGTGTTTTATTGTGCATGTGAAAGTGATCAAATCTCAAAAAAATATGTGCAAGGAATAAATGATAACATCGAAAGAAAATCTACCGCCTTTTTCTTTTCCACTCGAAGAATAACTGCGATGCAAATGAAGCTATTTACATATCTTCCACATTTTTATCCTTTACAAAAATAACTTTGAAATAACATGAATTCACCCTAACATAGATGCCCATTAACTTACGTGATCACCGAGAGACCTAAATTTATTTACAGTGTTAAACGCTTAGCTAAATTTAATTGGGAAACGTTCCAAGTTTAACGATAAATGAGTAAACAGAATGAACTAATGAGGCGGATGATTCAATGTTTGGACTTCACATATGTCTTTTAATTCACGGTGCAGCGAAATAAAAAGCATATTTTTATATCAATGTGAAGCACAAAAAGTGTATCCAATAATATTCAATAAATCGCCTTAGGACTAAACATAATGCAAATGGATAAACAGATAACCATTGATTTGTACACATATACTTTGTAATGTAATATTATTACAAATTGTAGGTACATCTAGGTTATTGAACTAGAAGAAATAATAATGATTTTTAATCCGAGATTTATTGGGCTTAGGAAACCTTACAAGAGGATAGATTAGAAGGAATTAATGTCACACCTACAAGTTAATTCCTCGAAGAACTGTCTGTTAGGTATTCCGTATAATATTAGGTATGTTACGTATATATATTAACATATACAGATAGTTGGGCCCTCGGTTCAGAATAAGTTTTTAACAAAATCTTGGCTGGTTTTGGAGTTAGTAGCTCCAGGTCTTATCAAACTAAGTAGTTTAATATTTGACGTTTTCACCATACTCTGAAAGTAATGACAAAATTCAGTAAGCTCAGTGCTTACTGAACTTTGTAGGGGAATCGCCATTTCACTCCATGACACGAGGTTCATGACATAAATAAACGCCGTATAGGGGCTGTTAAATCTCCGACAGCGGCATTGCGTGACCCACACTTCCTTTAGTCAGGTGATAAGATAGGTACAAAGCGGCACGGCTTAACCATACGAGCTATACATGGTTTTCTTCAATAAAGATTACACGTTGAAATAAACTATAGTTTTCCACAAGCATTTATTAGTATGAAATTAAATTGAATTTGAAACAACAATCGAGTATGCAGTCCACTGAGTAGAAAGCGATCACTATTGCCAATCGACAGCTGTCATACCCAATCGGAATTAAAGTCGTATCCACAAATTTTGCTATTAGTTTTTGAAATATTTGTGAGCGGAATGAATTGAAAACTTTATAAATTTACGAGTTTATTTAGCAAAGGTAATTTAGTCAGTTTTAAAAACAATACTTAATTTTATTAATGCTTCACTTTACATTGAAAATATTCTTGAAATATCACTAACGAATACAAATAATGTAAGAACGTTTAAGATATATTCATATATATCCATGATGTTTGTTTTTTCACAAAACATTTTATTCACAGACATAACTTTATTCAGTGGAACAAGTAAATTGATAAAACGTGAGGATCGTAGTATCAGATTATATTAAACAACATTTTGTTTACGCCCGCTTGGAAAGTTTCTCAATATTTATCTTGGAACCCTAATATATAAAGATATCAAAAGCTTCACAAAACATTAGTAATCAGAGGCAGTAACATAATTTTGGCTTCAGCTGAGTTTCATCGGCTTCCACTGAAAGTCAGTTGTACTTCCACTGAACTTCATAGTGGTTTTAATGTCGGCCTCTCAATCAGGGGGAGGTTCGAAAATCAGGCACGCACGTTTTTAAATTTATTTAAAGTAGGTATTACATATTATTTATCACTTGTTTTATTGATTACGGATAACATCGCGAAGGAACTTACATATCTGAGAATTCATTTAACAAAGTTCTTAAAGGATTGTAAAGTCTATTCCAAAGAATCTGAAGTTTAGTCCAATTCGCATTGGTTAGTGCTGTGGACAATGCCTATGCCTAACCCGTTCTCACATTGAGACCCGTGTCCAGAAGTGAAAGGTCGACACTTATATGTAATATTGAGTTTTAGGGTCAGATAAAAGAAAACTAGAAAATAAAATAAGTTAAAAGGTTCACAAAGGTTTTCGTTTTCCTGTATACTCAGGTCTGTTGTGTCCCAATTCACGTGATTTTCGACCGCACGCAATCCTGATTGAAAATTTTCGTTTACTGTACCACATTAGTGTTAAGTGGCTTGTGGCAAATAATGAGGACCTACTTAGAAATGTTTTCAATTATATAAAGACACGAAATAGATCGAAACACTTTTCACCTATTCATGAATCGAAAAATTCTATACGATGCTTTACTTAATGTTGGGTAGGTAGGTAAGTTCAATTTTAATAATAATAGTTAACTTATATACCTACGAAATTATTATTGCCCCATGTAAATTGTCAATGTTTTTAACTATTCCGAGTGCCTAATATGAGCCATGGGACATATACAAAGACGAATAAACCCAACCTACAGACCCAGAAAACGTATCATTTTGTGTATTGTTATTAGATAAGAAAGAAATATAGGTAAATTTTAAACTTACGTCATTAAAGTAAGCTTGTTCAAAACGCTGGCGCATTTTGTTTGCTTTGGTATACTCGGGAAGACTCGACTGTCGTCGCACACGCATCCTCTGTTCTCTTTCCATTGTCATTAAATCCGATTTTTGTGATAACACGAGATAATGCAAACGATGTACTATATCCATCTTAAATCAGTAGATTTAAGAATCCACACTTAAAACCGTGTAAAATCTTAAAAGCTTCCAGATAAACGCAGACAACTTTTATTGCTCAGAAACGAACTAAATTTTCATTAAATACAGTAAATTAGTTGTAATTATAAATGCTTTGATTTGCGTGTCTGAGCACTTTCGCGAGCAATGACCGCCCAATCACCGATACAATGTTTTGAACAATTCACTTTCAACTTATACAAATTAAACAATTAATTGAAGGCTGATAAAATATTTTCTTTACGTGTGTAAGTACTCGACGCAAGATTTGTACACGATCTAAATTCGCGCGAGTTAAGGCGCGGGCGGGCGATAGCTAGCAAGGGCGGGCGCGATACGACTGGGCTCGTGGGCTGGCGCCGGATGTAGCGTGGCCGCTCTGACGTCGCCCGGCAACCGTATTCTAACAACACGCTCTATAAAGCTCGTAGGTACACTCATTCATGATTACATAATGAGTATATAATATACATCTTTATAATTCCACCGCAAATCTATTATGCCGTTTTTTCTACCTTTTGGAATACTTATTCCGTTGCATTCACCGATAAGATCTTAAGTGACTTTTAAGTTATTTTTCAGACGTCCCTAAAAAACTTTTTGATAGAACATGTATGACCATAATAACGGAGATTAAACGAAAATTAACGATCAGTCTTTTACAGGCTCTAAAATCAGGTTATTTCATAGCTAATTATTAGAAATACCTGATCGGACTAAATGGGCAATAAACAATGTCGGAGAACGTTTCGTAATATTGAATTCTAAATAGTTGAGTTGCTTTCTCCACATCATGATTGATATTTCCATTATCTCGTGATGTGCTGTATACCCATATCCTATGCGCCGACTTCGTGTAAATATTTTTTAAGATGTGGGACATCTAAAATATTATTCAATTTTGTTCCAGTATGTGTAATTTTGTTCTATGTACCTATGTTTTTGTTTTTCATGTAGTACCGAGACTACTACCTTGCCTGTCGTAATGAGCAACTAAAAGGTGATTTCCGGGTTTGACGTCGGGCAAGAGTGCAAGCTCGAACCGCCTTCTAAGTCCGGAAGGGACGACGGTATGTGTGGCCACGTGTCGTTGTAAGCACAAGAAAGGTGTGGGATCAACATGATTGCTCTCCGGGCGGCGCCCGATGGGGGCACCGTTCCGAGAGGATGGCTACCGAAAGGTTTTAAGTGGGTTAAAAATCCTACATAACTCGAAGAACCTCCCACGGCACTGAACATCTTTTAAAGGTATTTCCCCCTCACATCAAAAATGTACAATTTTTTTTCAAGTAAAATACTGAAATAATTACTGGTGCTCATTTTACCTACCTTAAAACTATTTTTTAACCAAGGCCCACCTAGGTATAACTTAGTAAAAGTGGTAAGGTTTTTCAATATAATTTCTTAGTGTAAGGTTAAAGTAAAATCCCTATTTGCTGTACCTGCATTTAGTTTTCTTTATATTTTTTTGTAGTTTGTAATACAATTAATGTACTAGGTAACCATAGATTGGCTGAATTAATATTTGCGATAATCACACCGAAGCTAAACATTACCATACCATTACATATTTAGTTTTACTAGCCGACTTCGAAAAGAGGAGGTTATCAATTCGGTTGGTATGTTATTTCTGTATGTACTTGTACACCGATTGCTGCGCCAACTGTGAACCGATTTCAAACTTTTTTCTTTTATTTGGAAAGGTATACTAGCAGTTTGGTCCCATTGTCACCAAGCTAGGATATGATGATGGAACAAAAATCGAGAAAAACACTCAAATTGTATAAGCACTTATTAAGATTAATTTATTATGGCTTACCTTCTGCCAATCCGAAATCATGAGACTTGAAACGAATATTGGGTATCGAGGACAAATAATGATGAAAAATAAGAGTTACCCATTTTGTGCTTACGGAGATATAAAAATATTGTTAAGCATAGGTAGGTATAAGATGAAAAAAATTACCTATAGGATCTTAACACTGATGATGATAAGGCGTACCTAGATTATGGCTTAGGATTCGATTCATATAAATTGTAAATGTTTGAAAATTGTGGCTTAGGTTAAATATTAGATTTATATTGAAGATTGAATTTTCGTTTCTATTTTTAAACATAAGTACAGTTTATGTTTTTACGTACATTTGTATCCACTAAGCAAATTTAGTGATAGCATTTGTATCCGCGAAATTAGGCATCACTAAAAAGCAACATTTATTTAAATTATTTTTTACTTTTTTGTAAGATAGAAGTCGTATTTTTTGTTATTTTTTTTAGTAGGCATTACCTTATTGACTGGCACGTTCTCAAGATTTTTATTACCTGTGCAACAATTTTATCTACATCGTGACTGAATACATTGAGATAATATATTACTTAGTAAATTCATTTTTTAAAACCTATAGATACAATTATTATGCCAACGTGTGTTACATAAATCATAAAATGTAATATTATGATAATACTACATTGTACGTGTACCTATTTTCCTTAGATACATATAAACGTACATATGTAGTAGTCTATTAAAGCAATTTTTTTCAATTCTTTCAAATGACAAGTTTTTACATATGGGTACATACTCTTCGGCCAGTGTCGTACTCTCTAAGTAATAATTTTAAACCTCCAGTTTTAAAAGAAGAAAACCCGCTTTTACTCCTAAAGTCGTAATTAATTGAAGTAAGTAGGTACGAGTACTTAATTCAGGTAGTGCAACTCGACCTAATTCTTCGTCCGTCTGTTGAAGCATTATCTCCTCACCTAAAATTTGAGTTTGCTATTACTCTACTATATCAAGAGCAAATCAAAATCAAATATAATTACGAAACTGTTACCTGCATTATTAGTAGATATTACCAAATACTTGCTAGACATAATGTTACGTACATTACGCTTTATACACTCATAGCCCCACAGTAGGATTTTCTCCTGTGTCGTGGGAGCCGTGGACACACAAAGACGAATGCACAAACACCCAGACTCAGAACAGAATCTAAACTCATCATTCAAATGTCTGTCTGGCCGGGGATCGAACCCGAATCCCACTGCGCGTCAGACCGATATGGTGACCGCTTCGCCACGCGGGTTGTCAAACATCACTTATCACCCTCTTACACTAAAGCAAACTTATACAATTAAATTTAGACGAGTCACAAAGAAGAAGCTGCAAAATGGAGAAGTTGCGGTGCCATAAATTAGACAAGTTATTCTATTATATAAATACAATTCACTTATATACATAATAGTAGTGTCCGACCGAAGCTTCGGTTTCGGCCACCTTCGATCAAAAATTTTGGCCGAAGCCAAAGGTTTCTAGCAAGCGAAAAAATTCAGAGCAGAGGTAAGCGCACACTTCGTAGTGGGGTTTTGTTAAGGCTTTACCAGTTCTGTTTGAAATTCACATTATTTCGAGTAGTTATCACCTTTGACAAGTTACAATTTATTTGTAATCAGTTCTTAGATGTTGTTTATATATAATCAACATTAACATTTATATAGTTTTTTTAGATTGTTTTATTGTTCACAATAATAGACAATTTGAAACAGATTTTGTCATGGTCTTTAAACTCGGCTTCGGCCAAAGGTGGTGGCGATAGCCGAATAATCGGCTTCGGCTAAAAATCGACCTTAGGTAATTATCTAGTGCCCTTAGTACGAGTCATTACGTTTCTTTGAACCCCACATTGTTTACGTTTTCGTCCATAAATTTGAATGTATAATGCACGTTTACGTTTTCATTTGCGGCCATACCACAGAGTACATTTACATCTACATATACTTCATACCTTGGAATGTACTTTGCAATGTTGTGCGAAAACGTAACTCTGGATTGTTTTGAGGAAACGTTATTAACTTGCAATGTAATAACATACATGTAAGGGCACAGATCGGTTTGGACTGTTGAATAGGAAAGATAGATGAGAGCTTCTTAAACTCTCTTCTTAGTGACGAACATTAAAGAGATTCAGAAGGTTAAAGATCATTGAAACAGATATATGTAGTACCTATAGGTACCTATACCTACAAATGAGCTGCTCTTAACATTAGGTACAGCTCATTTGTAGTATGAACTGATAAGTTAACATAATTGAAAAATAACATGTAATATGTATTTAAAATAATTATTTTGTATTATGCGGTTAAACAATATCATTTAATCACATCAATAAAATCTGTAAGATTGATATGCATATGAAAAGCAACTGCCTAAGTTATGGATATGTTCCTTCCATAAAATACTTCTTTAATGACTCAAAATATATCTACGCTTTTTGAAAGTTTTCATACATAGCACATATATAATAGTTTAATTCCGTGTCAGTACAACGCATACATTTTCAAAAATATAGACAATTTAGAGGATTGAGAGTAAGATAATAAACATTTCTATATTTATTAAAAAATTGAGGGTGTTTTAAATAGCATCAAACCAACTATTGCATTGAACTTAAATGATTAAATATATTTATAGTCCTTATAACATTAACTGGGTACATTAAGTCTTTATTTCATTTAAAACCATCAATTCTTAAAAGTTATTACTATTTGAAATGCTACATTTTGTTTTAAACGCGTGAAAACCACGGAACACGTCTAGTAAGAAATAAAATTCTATGTTCATTTGGAATCATTAAGTTAGAAGAATAATTTATTATTGCTAATTTGTTTTTGAAAATATAAAAGTATAGAGGAAGTTAATATTTATTAGTTTTTGGCAAACAAGTTAAAAATTTAAATAAAGTATTGTAATGAAATTCAATTATTCCTGAGTCATCGTTAATGATTGCATCGTAATCGATTCGACTCGACGATTCGATTCGAATCGACTTTAAAACCTTTTTTATACATTGTAACTTTCTTATATAAACATATTCTCATATAGGCAGTATAGACTACTCAAATGTGAACATAGTATAGATAGATAATACCTAAATACATGCACTACATTGTGTCGTTAAATTTATATTGTAAAACATGTCTTCATATAATTAAGCAAATTAACACCTATTCGCTTGTAATAAACAAATTAAAAGGAACCAAGAGTCACACCCTATCATAATACCACTGTCCTGTCACTGATTACATCCCACAGATACCACAAGGAATAAAAATGGCTATAGTGAATATTAAACTCTAGAGTTCCCGATTTTCTTTGCAAAAGATAATTAAATATTCTGTGCCCTTAATGGAAACCCTAAAGTGAGACAATTAACATAATAAACTGTTAAATGAAACGTTCAAAAAATTAATCATGAAATAAGGTGTAAATCATAACAAAATATTATTTTAATAATAATTTATTAGTAAGGCAGTCCCACATCAAAAAATCTTATAATATCTATATATCTGAGTCAAAATACAGAGTTGTGTAACTGCTTATTGTAAACACCAATAATGTATAGACTATCTAAACTATAATACATTATTCTATGAAATTGCTCTCATATAGATATAAGTTAATATTTACATAGACCCTTGCGCCAAAGTATGTACGATATCAAATCACAGAATATAGGTATATATCTATGCTAATCAATATATACAACGAGCCATTATCAATTATACCCTAAAATAATGTAATATGCAAATATTGTGCATTGAATTCATAATTTTGGCAAAAAATTACAAAGGTCTACATAATTTTCTAACATTCATTATATTTAACATGCAGTATACAATTATGAAATAAAGATAACTTCTAGCTTTAGCTAAACATTAGTATTATGTTAAAAGTAACAAAATTTTATGTGATATTAAGACTTTTAAATAATAGTAGTAACAGAGGTAATTTTCAACAATTATTTAATATTAAAATAAAACTTTCAATGCGTCATTTCAAGCACCATAAACAGGGCATTAATAAACAACACTCACTCTTACTATATTATACAAAAGTATATTATTGAGATAGCCCTCGTGAAGCCTATTGTCAACATTTAAACACCTTATAGGCTCATAAACACATCATTTTTTAAATCTTTAAGTCAAATAGTGTTTTAATGTATACAAGTTGAACATACATACCACTATAGCGTGATAGTTGGTTATATACCTAATATTATATGATTAATTTAAAGAAATATGCAAGTAAATGCAATGTGTGTGAGCATAAATTTTACGATTAAACAATTAGTGTGTTAGTGTTAGATAGAAAAAGATGTTTAAATATAATGAATATTACATTTAATGCAAATATGTTAAGGTCTAATTATGTAAATAATGTTTGTGCAAAATGACTTTAATATAAGCTATTACTTTTGTTACACAAAGAAAAATAAAAGATGAGGTAAAAAGTTATTAAACTTCAAAGATTTATGATATGTAAATTCTTTGAAGAATATAGCAGTGTAAACAATTTTGTCCCAATGGTAAAATACTTCATTGAAAAAGATAGTTTCCTTACAATACACTTACACAATATGCAAATATATGGTGACATTTGACACCATTGCACCATGAAATAAAGTATAGTGTTACTTACTATCAAAATAAATATAATTTAATCTAGTGAATAACAGTCACAATTATTATTGTTTTAATAAAATTAAAGAGCAAATGAGCCCATAGTCCACCTGATGAAGTCTATGATGCCTAAAACTCTGTAACTTCAAAGAACAGGAGTTCTATCTGAAACTGATCACAGATGCATTCCCACTCCTGAGTAGTTACCTCGTTAGTAAATCAGCCAGCATTAACTTAAGACAATAATATATTTAAGAAATAACTAACAATTTGTAAATATATGAAATGTACTTAATCAATATTGCTACTTATAAATATTATCATGCATCTCCTATTTTGGACTTTCCGCTTAATTTTCCGAGCTGACCTAACATTAGGACAGTGTTGATCAAATTTTCAGAATATATACGCTGATTTGTTTCCATTCTTCTCAATTTTTGGACTACATATTTTGAAAAAAATTCAAGTTCATTATCATTGGCATGAGGTCCCGTTCCTATTTCATCATTCCCCCTCTTTGCTTTTAAACTTCTTGGGCTCGTTTGGGTCGTAGAGGTTCTAGCTTTCTTCTTTGGTGGAGGATTTGACTTTTCATCTATCCCACTGTCACTATTAACAAAGGCATGGTTCAAGTCCTCTCCAAGGTCATTTGCTTCCTCCTCATTGAGCTGAATGGTCAAGTCGTCAGGCACAGTCACCATAGGAACATGTTTGTCAGAGAAAAGTGGAGACGGAAGGAATGATACTCGTTTACGGACTTTAACGGCAGGTTTTGATTTAATAGCCGGTGACACATCAGGCACTGATCCCACTGTATGTCTGCGTTTGCTTCTTTCCTTAATTATGGCTTGATTATTATGTAGTCGTTTGACATTTTGCTTATTGCTCCAAAAATTAACCTTAATTTTTGACTTTGGTTTAGGCTTTCTTTCGGGTGATTTAGTCTTTGTAACAGCTGTTGCAAACTTGTAGCGGATGCCATCATCATCTTCTATTTTCACTGGTTCTGGTTTCTTACTCGGTTTCACATTTGTTTTTCCTGCATTATTTAATAATTTCGTATTAATTTTGTATCGCACGTTGTCATCATCAGACTGATAACCATTTCTCTTTGCAGATAACTTATCTGATGTTCCTTGCTTCATATTGTCAAATGTTATAAAGTGATGATTGTTTGGGCGGCAACATTTATTTATGTCTTGAGTGGGAACCCTGAAATTAGTTAAAAAAAAAACATTATGTTCGATACGTATATACAATTTATAAAACCATTGCACGGAATAATCAGTGAAGTATGCTAATAAGGTTTCCCGCCTAAATATCATTGACGTTAGTCGGCAAAAATATTTTATGCTGACTTAAACATAGCCAATTAGTTAACAATATCTGACATTATATTATTTAACCATTGTAAGTTTAAACACGATTTAAAATAATCACTAATTCACTAAACAAAATACATTTCGCATAAAATATGATTTGAGGTTATGTCATTCTCACGTTTATAAATAACATTTTTATCGTTAAAAATGAAGCATAACCGCAATTAAACGTTAGTACTTCGACCATTATCATAAACTTTTGATGTAAGTAGGTAATACAGCTCATTTATGTAAAGGGACATTTGCATCGTCAATGGTAATTGTGGAATATTATATTACATAACCATAATATTAATTTGTACACAACTCACCTTTATTTGCAGCTTTGAATCTACTCCAAGGTACACTCACTAAGTGTTTCGTGTAAAGATAAAAACAAATAAACCTGTGAACAACGAACACAAACACGACACGCACAACCCACTACAGCAGCCTTCATGACGCAAAGTAGTTCGAATTTCACCCGCGAGTGGCGCATTCATGGTGGCGCTATATTAAAATCGCGCGGGAAAGTTACAATAAAATGAGCGTTCTTGCGCCAAATATACAGTAAATAATAGACATGTAAAAGGTTTTTTTTTACATTTTACACATAACGAATATATATTTTTTAAAAGAAGGTTTACAATATTTTCAAGAAGAATAATATAGTTTATATTTTTGTGTGGCTAACACACAAGATAACATATGCACGTCTACGGACCCGTTAACATTAAGTCGGTAGGATAATTATATCGTTGCCTATTAACAGATATTACCGTTCGTATTAAACGATACTAAGAGCGGATTTTATTCACATTGTCAGACGGAAATTTTAATTTTCATTATCAGGTAAACAGCGAGATCTATCAGTCGGCATTCGGTAATGGTAAAACTATCGGGCCGATGTTATGTGAACGGGCCCTAAACCTTTACAGTATATAAAAAAAAATAAGTTTCAAACAAAAATATAGAACTTTGAATCATAATACCATAATATGATATAAAGTAAAATATTTCAAAGAAAATAGATATCGGTACACGACAAGGTCATTTATCGATATCAATGTAATATATTTTTAGGATGATTAAAATTCTGAATAAAATATCTTGATATCAAATAAATATATCCTCTATTGGCTGTTACTAAACAGGCAAAACTTTTGACAGTTATTATGATGTAGATAGATATAGAATACATCAGTAAGTAAATGATTATATTTAAAGCTGCAAAATGGGCCGTATTGCAGTATTTTGGAATCATATTTTATACTTATTGAAAACAGTATACATAAATACGTACATATATCTACAAAAATCACCATCCCGGTGTTAAATTTAGAAGTGTAAAAAGAGCCTACTCACCACATGATTTTTCATAGAAATCCACCCCATTTTTGCACGAAATCTAAACTTCCGTTTACTATCCGTGTTTGTAAATTATATTAATAAATAATCAGAGAATATTTTATTAACGCGTATTTGGCAGGAACCCGAATGCGAAGGTAATGTCCGCGAGATCTGCTCTCAGACTGAAGAAGTGGGAGGCTGTGCGCATTGCGGCAACAAGGTTCAAAACAACTCAATTTCACGTAACTTCTTTAACTAAAAATATTTAAGTATTCCCATACATTATCTGTTTTGTATTTCATATGCATAGCACCCACACCTTGAAATAATTAGTAAGTAACTATTATTATAGACTACATTTATTTTTAAACTTACCTTGTTTATCCTAGGTAATTGCTAACACAATTTATTATTGATTTTCGAATAAACACAGTTTTCAGAACTTTTAGTAATGATTTTGTGGATACAAGAAAAAATCTAATGTTACGCGACGAAGCGGGAAATATTCAAAAATATTGATTGAACTTGGGAGGACCACTCCGCATGGATCTTACTCGTGTTCTGATTGGGCTGTTAAGCATGCGCACAATGCCTAGAAACGATGTCTAGGGGTTGTTTATGAAAACGATTTTTTTGTTTTGTCTCGAGTCGTATCAAGTTACTATAATTCATAGGTAATATTAAAACGTTTTATGTTTTTTATTTATTTATAATAATGTAGGTATTGTAATTTACTTGATAATTGTATGGCAATGAGATAATTAATTGGTGTCGACCATGGACGTATAATACTAAACTCGTATAGTTTAGTCTTTATGTCCAAGATGTCGACATTGTCGTCAAGTTTGAATTAAAGTAGGTCCAAATCAAAGGTCGTAGCAACAATTCAGATTATAAATAGGGATAATTACATTACAAGACAATTTATTTCGAGCTCTCTGAAATTTCATTTATACAATTATAGATGGACATATTTACTTCTTGTATTATACTTGTCATATAAAGACAAGTATAATAATAATTATTTTTTTAATAGTACTACTGTTTTCTGTATAATAAATTACTTGCCTGAGCTCTCACTGCGGCTAGATGGAGCTGAGTCGCCCTGTAGTCGTATTTCTTCAGAGAAATCTCCTCCTGAAATAATATAATGTTGTGTAAAGCTTGCTAATTATAATTTATTCGCTCATTTTAATCAATTACTATGTTTTGCAGTGAATTATTGGACCACGTTTATATTAAATAAATTAATTTTTAAATGTATGCGTGCTTATATAAAATATCGTGAACTTTTAAATATCGTTGTTATTAAATAATATTTTATTGTTTCGTACTCGTATTCGTCTATTACGTTTATTCGTGTTTTCGTATTCGTAGCTCTTCTTGTATACAACGACATCTCGAGTCTAACAAGCAAAATCACGAATATGACGTTTTAGTTTCCCGCTCTAGTTGTCTCTAGTAGATAGAATTTTGTAAATGACAACATAGATGGCGCTGTAGTAATAAAAAAGATAATGACAGATGTCGCTAATTGCATAAACTGAATCATTTCTGTAAAATCTTGTAATACCAGGTCATAATTGTACACATGCATTATCTGCAAGGTATTTTTGATGTACTTGTATTTAACAGATGATGTCATTGTTGTTTACGGACATCTGAAAATAACTTAAACCCAGTGTTTTAGTAGCTTAAGCAATACTTAAATATGTGTGGCAGTGGTGCTGCTGCAATCGAAAAACATATTATTGTACATTTTATGAAACAAAAAGTATAAAAATACCTATGCCTAAATTAGCGGTATAAGTGAGAAGTAGAAAAGTTGCAACAAACACATCAGATTCTTATAAAGATTTACCTATACCTATCTATTTTAAACATTACGCTATATTTTTTACTTAAACGATTAGCTATATTTTTATGCAAATATACCTGGTTATCTTTAAATGAAGTAATGTCGGCTACATTGCTACATGGTAAACCGCTGAGAAGAAACCCTCTGAAACTCGTGTTTTGTGAAAATTGTACTGTGTTTATAAGAATAATATCAAAGTAAATATTATATTTACAACGCGAGTAATGTAATATGTCTTGTGATCCGTATGTTGCTAGAATGATCGGTAGGCATATTCGCTTACACTGATACTTTGGTCGGATCCATCACTGTCAGAAGTGTAAATATGCAAGAATTAGAGCGGCGGAATTGGTTTTGAAATTGAATAGCTTTCGCCAGTCGATAACAAAATGTTATTATAAACCGTCAAAGGAGAATAAATTGACATGGCAGTTCATCACTGGGTGAGCGAATAACGAGTAATAGAATCTTTTGTTGCGTTATCTATCAACAAACTTTTGATATCAATTTTCCAGAATACCTAAATATATTTTTGGGCGCTATTCAACGTTATATTTGCCTTTTTCACAACAGTTTACTTTTTTGACAAACTTATTTTTAAATAGTAGGTACCCAGACACTATTAGAAATGTTGAAAGTGACCTGGTAACCTGAAACATGATATAATAGATACTTGTAATATATTAAGATTACAAGTGATTAAATTATAAACTACTGACAAATTTTTATTTATACATATTTAACCGTCATGTTATTTATTTCTATTATCTATAAATTTTAAATTAATTAATTTATAAAAATAATGTAAATTATTCCGTCAAGGAGTACGGTAGACTTGAATGAAACCTTACCTAAATAATAAAACATAAAAAAATATTGATTTTGGGTCGACAACATATATCGGCAAAATTCGGATTGTCGAGTATTTTGTTAAATTCTAATGGTGCAAATAGTCGCCATATTGACCACTTGGATGCCATCTTGAATTCCTTAAAGCCGATTCACGTAATAATAGGGATAAACTGCCATCTAGCGGCGTTATTTACCTTACATAGTTTTGATATTTTATACCAGATGGCGTTAAAAAATTTAACCACGCATTTCTGCATGATGCTGCCATGCTGTTGAGAACGTGTGTAGGTTTGTATAAATATACTCGGAATTTGAATTTAGGTGTGGCTGGCACTGAGACCAGTATATTAAACTATAAACTAGCTACTACAGGTGGTGGCGTTTAGCGAACTGGCAGCTTTTACGAATAACTGCATCTAAGTCTAATGTGTAATACCTTTTAGTTAATTATAACTACAAAAATATCTACTTACCTGTGGTCTTATTTCAACCGAGCGAAGCCGGGTTTTTATCTAGTTTTGTAATATAATTGTGTTTGTAACATTTAATTGATGATTTATATTGGGAAGGTACATAATTCCTGCATTCCGTTTTATACATACCTACCTACCAACATTAAATAGATTCAGTGAACAATGTATTGTTACTTCAATATAAAGTCGTTCATTGTTATTTGCGTAGTACAATTTCAATTTTGCTTTCCATGAATTCGTTTTAGAGTACGCCAGTGAAAATATTACGTTTGGAAAATAAATTCATAAATTTAATATCACATTGTATCGCTGCCAATACTGTCGGCGTTGAAAATTAAATGCATTGCATTATGAAGATCTCCAACTAAATATAATAGTAAATATCTACCTAAGTATAGAAATTTCTTTAATTATGACGACATAAAGGAGTGATAGCATAGTGGTTTGTGATTCGTCTAGGCCTTGAACCTCGGGGACGCACCCGTTATTTCCTTGTTTCTCGTGGAGGAAAACATGGTGTGGAGACCTGCACGTCTAAGAATTCTTTTAGTTAAAAAAAGACAACGTCTAGACCTAGAGTATGTAAAGTCTACAGTAGTCTCTCAATCCGCACTCGATGAGTGTGGCTAACTAAACCGTGTCTGATGGTAGGAAGTATGTATTGGGTTGACGATGAAGACAATATATTCATGTTTATATGTACCTACATACAATTAAAACAATGTACCTACATTGTTTTATGACACCTTATTTTGCGAAATACATACAATTTATTTTAATTAAATCGGTAATTCTTGCTAACTAAACTTTTATTAAACAAACATACTTTTATTAAAACATACCATTTATTTTAGAGTAATATTATCGTGGAATATTACTCACGATATGTGGTTTTTGAATTTCTTTTTGCCGATATTTTGACCTAGATACGTTTTTTAGTTCTTTTGAAAGTAGTGGTTCTATTTCGTTTATTGGGAATTTATGAAATATCTATATCTATACTATCTATACTTATTATAATATTGTAAAGCTGAAGAGTTTATTTCGTTGACCGCCCTAATCTTAAAAACTACTGGTTCGAATTGAAAAAATATTGTTGTGCTGAATAGTCTATTTATTGAGAAAGGCCATATATAGGCTTTACAACATCACGCTATGTTTGTTTGTTCTTACGTAGTAGCAGGTGAAACCGCGTGGCACAGCTAGTGTACCTACCATTAAGGCGTTTGCGCATTTAACAAACGACCACATTATACGTTTAACAAGAAATAAGTTTTTGAATTCTTTGTAGATACGCTGAATTGGTTCTTACACCGCGATTTTAAAATTAATTTTCGTTATTAATTATTTTATTGACTAAAATGAACTTACCTGTATTTCATTGACTTTACTGTATTGGTTGCTTTCTAGACTTCGGCTTTGCTGGCGAGCTAGAACGTCTAAGCTGTCCTGTGGGATAAAACATGTTTATTAAACGAAACGTTTGAATGCTTGATAGAGGGATTAAATAATGTTGTAATCTGAAGGTGGTACAACCCCCGTGTGGTTCCACTTCGGAAGCATCACCGCCGCACCTGTTGCCTCATAACAGCAGTGTTACTGCTGTGTTTTGGTATGAATGGTGTGGTAACGAAGTCTTATCCGAGGTGTTCCAATTTCGTACTCAGGAGTAGCAATGCATCTGTGACCAACCTCATGTATGATCTTATCTGGGCTTGATTACAGATATCCATTAGCAGGAGTGCTCAGCCACTTAACATCAGGTGGACTGCATGCTCGTGTGCTACTTCTATATTATAAAATAAATTAAAAAGTGAATAGATGCTGTATTCTGGTTTAAGGGTGTGATAAAGGAGACAAAATTATGTCATGCGTTCCAACACAGACCTCAGCAACGTATCTATAGGACTCAGGTAGGATCTAATCATCTAATCATTTCCATTTTGATCAACTACATGTTCGTTTTTTATTTCTATACTTACTATTAAAAAATGTATCATTAACTTGGTACATGTAGAATTCCCTGCGGCGTCTATTCTATACTGTTCCTCTCGCCTATGCTAAGGGGCATTTTATCTACAGGTATACGCAAAATCAATAACTAAACATTATCTTTGCATTAAATTCAAATTACGCCTAACGGCCACAGAATACGGGCGCTGAAAAATGTCAACAATTTATGATTTATATCCATTAATTTACGTAAAGAATACCGTACAATCTCTCCCATTAATTTTGCCTTGGGATAAACAGATAAAGAGAATAAGGAAACCGCTTTCAGTAATTCGTTGTATGACAAAAGGCAGTATTTCACTAAATGACATTAGATTATCTAAGCCAACGTAGGTTGTAGGTCAGACGGCAGTAAATAAAACCAGTCCGATCAGAATTCAAATGATATTCGTACACATAAAGCCGAAAAACAATGATCATGGCTTCATGACACGTAACACAATTTTTGTGCTGGAATACTACCTATTATAATTGTACGAAATGATGTACATGTACTATCGGATATTGGCGATTATAAAAGCTGGGTAGCTCGTCAAACCTATGTTTTTAAAATAATGCCAATAGTCGATATTTTTATATTTTACAATTGGGATTGTGTGCTAGCACGTAACTCAATTTTTGTGCTAACAAGTACTACCTACTATACTAGAATAATTTAAAAAATACGTACTCGTACTATCGGATATTGGCAATTACCAAAGCTGGCTAGGTTGACAAACGTATATCTTTAAAATAATGCCAATAATGTCGATATTTTTTGTATTCTTATGCAACTGTGATAAAATGACTGTAATAGTTTTCTAGTGTACCTACCTAAAAATGGTTAAAACCTTCGATTAAATGGCTGAGTTGATATTAAAAAATATTTCTACTTTATTATTGCTCACGCGTTCCAACATCATATTCGTAAAGGTTATAAAAAATATTTAGAGTCTTGTCAGTAATTCCCAAGTTAGTAATTTACTATGTAAATATTTCCTATGAGAAATAAAAGTTACATATTAGCTTAGTTTTCTCAAAGAGCAAATTGAGTAATACTATTTACGTAAAGAAGTTTTTTTTATAGTATGGAAGTAGCAAACGAGCCTGCAGCCCGCCTGACGTGGCTACTGCCGTTCATGGATATCAATTATCAACGCTAGGTAACATCAAAGTCTCACCTAAGGTTAGCTACAGATGAGGTGTTCCCCTGAGAACTAAGATGGAATGCCTCGAAAAAGTATGTCTCCCTTTACCACACCCTTCAGACCAGACCACAATAGCGCATAACACTGCTCTTATTAGGCAGAATTACATACTACACGAGTCGAACTACAAAGAGTTATACCACGTTATATTAAGTTAATCTTCCCTGCGAATAAAATTGTATTGTGTAAATAAAAATAAATAAATAATGTTCGGTATACCGATAGAATAATAAATGTCGCTTTAATAATTATTAATATACCCAATTGTGCAATGGAAGTCTTCATTTAAGAAGGCATGGCATAACAGGCAAATTTTACGACCCACAGGACCACTACAGACACGTAAGAGGTTCCCGGTTCAATCCCCGGCAAAGCTGTCATCTAAACGTTAAATTTATTATTCTTTCCTGGGTTTCCTAGACGTATGTACATATATTTATGTTTGAGTCTACACATACCAAAGGAAATCCTACAGTGTAATAAGTGTAGAAAATATATTTTGTATTTCAATTAATTCGTCAACCACAATGTCAAACCCACCTGTAATTGCTTGATTTCCATCTCGAGATCTTGAGCATCCTTCCTCAGTTGTTCGTAGCTGAGGCGCGCCTGCCCGCCTCCCATGCGATCCAACAGCATTTCCCCTCGAAGGACTGGTGGCATCACCTCCTGTATCACACGAAAAACGATTTAACAAAAGTTATCGACGGAGTGGATGTGAAACGCTTCCGTTAGAGGCGCTAATGTACATACAATGGGCGTTGATAAGTTCTCCAAACTTATATATGACTATATATTTTTATATCTTTCAATATTGTTAATCTTATTAAGGGGCGTGTTCTTATTAAGTCAAGTACCTAGTCCGTGAATTACAGCGAGTTCGTAGATTTAACTGTATGAAAAGTATTATTATACTTGCAAAATTAACTATTTGGTGACTAAGTGCCTATAAAATGAGAGATATTTCTTAACCATTTTTTTGCGGGGTCACGTAGTGAATATGTTTGAGCTGGTTATCGGGTATAGTTACTTTAAATAGTACATATATCAAAATGTAAAGCAAGTATTTTATTGATAATATTTCCTTCACTTTCGATATCTATGATTGTATAGGTTTGTAATCTAAGATATGAAACTTACTTAAAAAGCATAATTAAGAGTGAAGGTGTTGTTACAGAAAAAAAATTCTTTGTAAATAGATACAGTTATGATATTACTATAAGGTATATTTAAAGGTAGTAGAACTCTTTCTGGTTCGAATCCGGAAGCGCCACCGCCACACTTATTTCCGTCTAATAACAGCATTGTTATGTATTACTGTAGGGTGTGGTGACTCCTCGAATAAGTAGGTATATCTCCTATTTATTCGAGGCGTTTCAACGTAGTCCTAAGGGAAAGCCGTGCATCTGTGGCTAATCTTAGGTAAGATTCTGATGTTATTTAGGGTTGATTACATATATCCATGGGCAATAGTGACCACTAACTATCAGGTGGACTGCATGCGCGTTTGCTACTTCCATATTATAAAAAAATAGTTAATAAAATGATTTTAAAAATGTAATTCACAGAGTTTACACAGGTATTACAACCAGTGGCGTAGCGAGAGTCACTGACGCCCGGGGTGGAGTCAATATTTGCCGCCTTTTACACGTCATATAAATAATGTTGGTGTTGATGAGAAAAAACGTAACGATTAAAGAATTGAGCGAAAAATA
>MOOZ01000456.1:1070851-1082508 GCA_002930495.1 Cecropterus lyciades | reverse complement strand
TAACGTCCACCGACCCGAAGAAATCTGCGGTAGCTGAACACATTCTCAATTCCGGTTCTAACCACTGGATCGAATTATATGAACCTCAGGTGATCTCCTATAGAATAGATATCACAAAATATCCTAAAAACTTTAATAGAGACGATGGTTTTAAATTAGCGCAAACGTGGAATCTAGTAGTTATTTAATTTAAGGATACAGTTAGAGTTCTGTGTCGTGATATGGAACCTAAAAAATAAAAACAAACTAGATGTAGGGTAGATAGGTTACTCTACCACTAGTGTTTGTCAATGGTTTCTCCCCGCCACCGCGCCACCGCAGTTTCGCCGTGACCACGATCCATGTAACTGGGTTGAAATATTGGAAAAAAAATTAAAAAAACGACATATCGTGAGTACCCGTAATATATTAAAACATACAAGTGTAGTCCGTCCGGGTGGTAAATGCCACCAACCGCAATCATATTGGAAACGGGTTGTATCGGCAGCCAATACAAATGTATAGACACTCCTGAAGACTAGGATAATCGTGTCGTACCAGTATGTAAGCCAACTCCTATACGAATCGTTTAAAAATAACCGGTTTAAGCAGTGCATTATGTACCAGTTTTAGTCTAAGTAGAATCCTTTCATGAACCTACATTATCATAAATGTACGCTGGAATCCAATTCTAATGGTTTTCTTGTAACAAGGAGAGTGAAAAGGTTTGTTATATTGCTTACATGGAACTTTTACAGAACGCTTCAATGTACTCTTTACTTTTTTACAAAGAAAAGGTTACCCTCTACTTTTCAGTAATCGGGTGCGTGATAAAAATCCTTTCGTGCACGATCTTTTGTATATTTTATTCAGAACGCTTACGAGTACCTATTCACTCACGCACTGTTATGTTTTAACATTAATCCAGAAATTGGAATAAAAATCTGACTAGAAGTTAAAATTAGATGCGGATATTCATATCGCTTTATTGATCTCATTTATTGTAATTTCTTAGATTTTATAAGAATTTATTATAGTTATTAACTTTCTATAAAAATAAATAATTTGTTCAGAAAGCAGCTTGTAATAGAAGCTAGCGAACATGTTCAATAATTGATGTATTATGTTAATATTATTTGTTCATTGTGAAAAATACACAATTATCTTATATATTCATGTACGTCGTGAAAATGTTAATGTACCTATTTGTTTTCATTGCCAAATATTTGACATGTACTGGGTTCAACATCATACAATTTTAGTACAAATGTAGTAGACAACGTTATGATACGTATAACATGTTCACATTTTATACAAGAACACTATTACAGTGTAAGAAAATGTGTAAGAAAATGGAATAGAATAACGCACAGGTATATAACTTCAAAAAAACATTTACAGCCGAACGTAGAACTTTCTCCTTAATCGAAATTGTTTAAAAAATACATTACGTGTAACTTGTTAACTTCACGCGTTTTAGGAGTAGTAAATAAGTTAGAAGCATATTTATTGACGTGATAACGTCTTATAAATCGATCAACACCGGCTGCACGTACGAATAAGTGTCACGTTCTGCCTGAGCCTGAGCGTGCAAGCGAGACCTCAGGAACAAAATGGAAATAAATTGTTAATAACACATTGTTACTTGTATAATTATGTTACTTGTATTAATTATTATAATATTAGTGTTATTATTATTATTATCTTAAAGTATGTACTATTTCAATTAACGAGTGTAAATAAATGTTAATTTATCGAAAAATTATAATTTTCAATAAACTTCTTATTTGTATTATACAAAATAACGATAATTCAGTGATAATAATTGAGATAAATTCATAAAAGTATGCATATTTTATCGATGTTTCATTATGACGTTATCACATAAAACTATCGTGTCGACGTGTGGTACAGACAACCAATTTTTTTATCATATTTAAAATCGCTTTAATCAATCTAATATGTGAATACACATGCATATAACAAAACAGTTCTTAAGAAAGGTTTCATTGATTATTACTTGTAACTAAACTTGTCACTAAACAATAAGTTCCACCAGCGATAAATAACTCATAGGGTGAAATAATTTATTTATTCTCGAAGTTATGCTACGTTTCCCAATAAGCTGCCCGTATTGGAGATTTAGGTATCCAGAATAAATCATATCTTGTCGTTATAAACGTGAGTAATACGTATCTGAAGAGGATATATAAGGTATTGATAATACTTAATATCGTGCATTGTGAAATATTTTAATAATAAAAGTGATTATTTTTATATTTATTTTTTTGTTTGGGTCGCGGTCGTTATCAAATTTGTTTTTAATTAATGTTATATCCACACAATAAATTTTATTATGTGGAAGTAGCAAACGAGCATGCAGCTCAGCTGATGGTAAGTGGCTACTGCCGTACATGGACATCTGTAATCAACCTTAGGTAAGATCAAAGTCTCACCTAAGATTGGCCGATGCGTTGCTATCCCTGAGGACTAAGATGGAATGCCTCGGAAAAGTAGGTATGTCTTGTTTACCACCCTTGTATGATTGAATCGGATTATTACTTATTCAACAAATAAAAAGTCTGCTGGTTAGTAATAATTTTTCATGACCTCGTTTTTGACACATATTGAAAAGGTCCCCTCTTTTCAATGTTGTTGTTGTCGTTGGTGTTGTTATTGGTGTTGTCTTTTCAATATGTTTGATAAAATCATACATTTTGTAGGACAAAATAGTTTTTCGAAAAACTTGGATATATATCTTAATATTTACGAAAAAAGAACCGGTTAGGAATACATTTTTGAGTTTCGTCATATTAACATATTGTGTCTCTGCTACCTTCTTTAGCTACCACAATCGAGAATCGTTGTCAGGAAAGTAGTTGGGCGTCTCAACGAAATGAAGCTACTCTCGAAAAATTAGCTTGATAGTAATAAGTGTTAAAAAATGTACGGGGGATCCCGGACTATTCGTGTCAATTACTATGTTGGTTCTACCGTTTAGGACTCAGTTGGATTTACTCCTGTGTGCCCTTAGTACAAGTTTAATAGTTTTCTCAAGACGATCACATTTATGTTTTTTGAGCGGTGATCGCTTTATGAAATGTAATAATTACTAAGGGAACTGGTTGCGTTAACCACTACTTCTTAGCTATCTACTCTCTACACCTCTTTCAGCATAAGTGACAGATTCTTGATGCACTCAGAGTTCTTTTTGTAAGTATATTGTAATAAATTATTATATTACTAGCCCGTGGTTTCACCCGCGTTTAAAAGAAATGTAACGTGACATATATTAACCGAAATTTTATACCTTTAATAATCTCTATTTTATTATTTTACCGGTAGCGCCGACGTACCTTATGCCGGTACCGCCGCAAATGCTACGTCTCGCAATTTTTAAATCTGTAATATCTTCGAAAATATTCATTTAAATCATATGCTGTAAAGTGCCATATAGATCTGTATTAAATCAACAATGTATTTAATTGGATAAGGATTAATACTGTATTGGTTAAAATCGCTTCGAAAATTAGCCATTATTTGTCGTAAAAAGTAAATGATAAAAAAATGTTATTGTGGGATATCCATAAGAGATAGACATGTACCATCGCGGAGTTTTCTGTAGACCTTTTTAATGTGTACAATATTTTGATAAATCTCATAGGGTTCAGCCTGCGTTTGCCATGTAAGCGGAAAAAATGTAATTATTTACGACAGCACATTAGAAACCTTAAAAATTACAGTATTTCTCCACTATTTAATGGATGTTATTATACATATAAACCTTCCTCTTCAATCAGTCTATTTATTAAAAAAACCGCATCAAAATCATTTGCGTAGTTTTAAAGATTTAAGCATACAAAGGGATATAGGGACAGAGAAAGCGACTTTGTTTTATACTATGTAGTGATTATATTTATTTTGTGTATAGTTGTATGTTGGGTATAGTCGTAAACTACGATATTTATGTATGTATTTATAACTAAGTTTATAATACGTATTATTATGGTTTATTTCTTAAACTACCACCCCCTGCAAATTTTAACACCACCCAAGGTTGACTGGTAGAGAATGCCAGGCAATAAGTTTGCCCCATTGTAACTTTTATTTTATAGAGGTGAAATAAATAAGTAAAATTTAATAAAAAAAAAATACCGCAGCGACGTCTAACGGAGGGTCGTCCGGTTCGGGCGGGTAGGGTGGTAGGAAGGCTCTCTTCGGCGTGCGCATGGGAGGCTGTGACGTCAGGAGAGTGCGCGCTAAGTGCGCTAGATCGGCTGTACTAGACACCGCTCTAGCTTGCGCGCAGAGGGACTCGTAGCGACGTAGCTGCGTGTTGCTCTGTTTGAAAAAAAATCAAAATTGTTATTTTCCATTACAGTAAGTGCTGCTGTAAGTAATATGTACTATCTGTTACAGTTTAAATGTTCGCCGCTTTAAATAAGTGCTATTTTTATTATGATATTCTGTAGTTCATGGTTGGTTGTAGAAAGTGCTGAATAGATTACATCAAGATTAAATATTCCATTTTTGACGAATAAATTATGAATGATTTAAATAAATCGGACAAAACCGCGAACGTATAAAATTTAAAGGTAGTAGAGCTAGTACGATTCGACCAGGGAGGTACCATCGTCACCTATTTCTAACGTGTATCATTTCGTGCGTTTCGTTGGAAGGGTCAGGTACACAGTTACATACCCTTATTAAGTACTAGGCAATCATCTTAATCCTCAGTCGTTGCAACGCATCTGTAATTGATATATGGTAAAACTTCTGTCCTATGTGGAATTCGTTACAGATGTCTATGGACGGCAGTCAATAGGTGACCGCTTATCAATAGGTGGACTGCATGCTAGTTAGCTATTTAAATTTTATAAAAAATATACTTAACAGAATAAAATATTAAAAAGATTAAATTACATTAAGATCTAAATTAAATAAAAGATAGCTGTACATTTGAAAGGGCCGTATTTTGAGATTACCCTAAAATAACTTCCTTAATTTATAAGATAAGCGCGAGTTACCATTCTATCTTGAAAGGGTTATTATCAGGGTAAACTCTTAAGAATATAATTTGTAACTCTCTTAATAAAAGGTATAATTAGATTTTTATAATGATACCTTCTCGCTGATAATTTCGCCTTCTTGACAAATAGCCTCGCTGACAACGGCCGTTACGTCCGTAAGAATTTCTTCTAGTTCCTGTAAATAAAATGAAAATTTAGTCTACAAAAATGTATTTATGCTTTTCGAAAAGAATGTGATGAATGATAAAGAAACGGTATATTAATAATGGCTGCAATTTATATTTTTTCTGTTTTAATGTGTAATTTAGTAACCTACTCCAGTATATTTATACAGTACAGTCAGGCCAATTGCAAATAATCTATTATGGTGTATTATTTCCGTGTTACTAGTAAAGTTGAGGGGAATAATGATTATTAATTAAATAACTTTAAAGTACCTACGAATAAATAATCTTAAGTGTATTTGATTGGTTTTGGAAATAAAACAAATTTCAAAAAGGTTCAGTATTTCGTACTGGCCAAAATGCTAAATCTAATAAAATGATAAATTAATTTGACGATTTGAATATTACCGACAATCACAAATTGGTGATCGGCAATGGTGGTTAAATATGACATATTATATATATCTGGTGGTCACGAAACCGTTTGGCAACGTAGGTGAAGTGCTAAGTACTTCAGGCTGACCGGTTTTGCACTGAAGATGCAGTTATTTATATATCTTTTCACATGTATCTAATACCTATTAATAATTATAATACCTATCTAATAATAATTTCTATCCTTATTTACTAGAATGCACAAAGATTAAAAAAAAAATAACAAAAAAATAAGTCCGAATTCCATGCCACAAAGAACTAAACAATGATTTAAATATATATTGGTTATACTGAACCGATATATACCAAAAGAAAGTTCCGTACTGCAATTTTCCATCAAATGAAATAAAAAAAATTAAATCGATCCAGAAACACTTGAGCTATCCAAGATACCATGAAATCGGAATCAGTTTTCCCGGGCAGTTTTTCCGGAAAATCGTAAAAACACTCCCGGGAAAAATGCCGTCAATTTTTCAATTTCCATAAAATGGGACCTCCTGTGAAACTAACCGCATCGAATGACGTTCGAACCGTGTTGATCGGTAATCGCACCGCGGAGTAAATCCTGAAAATACATTAAAAAAAAATCCGTGACGAACCTCTCTTCCTTTGGGAAGGCGGTTGGAAATTATTATTCAGATTACACTGTTAAAACTTAAATCAAAATAAAAAAGTGTCTGTGTTAATTCCTTTAAATCTCATAAAAGCGACTTAACTCCTATTCCTTCAAGTTTGTAAGTATGTGCAGTAAACTGCAAGTTCAGTTAAAACGAGTCAGGTTCAACAACAAGGCGAGATCAGGGCTGCCAGCTGTCACAGGGGTTATTTATTTGAGTTTAGGTCGACTTACGTGGCACGATGTTTGTCTGGGGAGATATTTAATGTCATTTAAGCTATTTTATTGGACATTTTGGTGATAGACAACAATAAACAAGCCGTTAAGAAGAATTTGGGGTGAGGTTTAAGTTAAAATGAATTCTCCTTAAGAAGTACGTTATTTATTTAAAGTATTTTCGAATTTATACGTATATATTTGACGACCCGCGTGGCGGAGCGGTCACCATACCGGTCTGACATGCAGTGGGTCCCGGGTTCGATCCCCGGCAAAACAGAAATCTGAATGATGAGTTTAGGTTTCTGTTCTGGGTCTGGGTGTTTGTGTATTCGTCTTTGTGTGTCCATGGTACCCACAATACAGGAGAAAATCCTACTGTGGGGCTATGAGTGTAGAAAGTGTATATATATATATATATATTCCTTTTTCATCTTTGAAACATATTACAATGCAATATAGTTTTGTTTTTATATGTTAGCTACGAGAGAACATCAGAAAGATTAATATTGCTGTGTTCCAAGTATTTATTATACCTTAATTTTTTTCATTTTCTGCTCGTATTATAAATTTCTTTATATTTTCCATCTTATACTGGGGCCGTTTTTCGTTATGGTTCTGTACTATTCAATGGTTGAGTAGTACAAAAACTTTTTAAAATTAGGACTGCCTTAGTGTACCACATTTTTATAGGTTTATTGAAAATCAAAGCAAAATCAGTTTTATAGAAGCTAAATGAAAAGAGGCATTATCTATAATAAAATAATCACTATAATAAATCAAAATATGTGAAGTTGTTATGCTAATCCTGGACTTTTTAATCCAGAACTCAACATCAGACCCTGGACGTTTTCGTACTAAAGTCCTCTTAACTGTTGCACTGACAAATTTCAGGTGATTCTCCAAGTAAGTTGCGCGAAACTTGGTTCATAAGTAGGTGAGTCTACCGTAGGTACTTTAGCAATTTTGTTACAAACGTAATTTTTTTAAAGGCTTTTGAATAGTTCAAGCATATATGGTAGTCGAGTTGCTCCCTATCATCTTGTCTCCAACATACGCTCTGTAGCAGCATAGGACCCGCGTGATACTGCGGCTTATATATAGACCATATGGTTGTGCTTCTAGCTACCCTTATGTACTAGCGAAATGCTGGTAGCCAATACAATATTAAAAAGAAAAGAAAAAAGAAAGAAATAACACCACATATACAACAGTATAATCCCCAAATAATCTTCACTTAAATGTCCTCGAAATGTTACCGCCTTGAATTTACTAAAAGGAGTAAAATTATGATTTTTTTTATAGTATGGAAGTAGCAAACGAGCATGCAGCCCACCTAATGGTAAGTGGATACTGTCGCCCATGGACATCTGTAATCAACCCTAGGTAAGATCAAAGTCTCAGTTAGCCACAGATGCGTTGCTACCCCTGAGGACTAAGATAGAATGCCTCGAAAAAGTATGTCTCCCTTACCACACCGTTCAGACCAAAACACAAGAGTGCATAGCACTGCTGTTATTAGGCAGAAATAGGTGTGCACCACCGCGGTGCTTCCGGAGTCGAACTAAAAAGAGTTCTACCACTTTCAAAAGGCTCAAGGCTTCAAGGCTCTTGGAAAAGTAATAACATGTCATACATATACATAAGTATAACTGGCTCAACTCTCTTCAAACCAGAGTAACAGAAGCAAGTTCTGCAGTACTTACTGCATACAAAATATCTATAAGGGTGTTCCCAATGTTGAAGTAGAATCTATGAAATAGATATATAAATAATATCATAACACAACAGCGCACAACACTGCTGTTATTAAGCAAAAATAGGTGTGGCGGTGGTGCTTCCGGAGTCGTACCAAAAAGAGTTCTAGCACCTTCAAAAGAATGTAGTTAAGTTACAGCCCTAATGTGTTTAGTATTATGAAGGCCCGAGTTTTATTCGTTGTCAAATTAATGCCCGTCGCGCCAAAGTTGGACGCACTACATTAATTCCTCGGAGTTCAGTAACTAAGATTGAATAGGTACGAAGTTGTTCTAACATCGCTGAATCACTCCAGAAACGAGATTCGTTCATTAGATTGAATTAAAATTTCTGTACCTTTGCTAAGCTCTCCACTTAGTGAAAAATACACCGCTGAAAATACGTATCAAAGCATTTTTTTATAATAGGATAGTAGCAAGTAAGCATGCAGTTCATCTAATGGTTAGTGCCTATACTTACCATCAGGTGAACTGCATGAACTGATGAACTGCCGCCCATTGATGGTATGCGACTATTGCGAATTGTCGTCTAAAATGGAATGTCAGTGCTTCCAGACCGTGATTATAAAAAAAGTATTTCGTACTAAATCTACTGTATTTTGTAATAAAATGCAGTAAATGACATTTTAAACAATTTTGAAGGGAAATTTTGGTCGACGAAAAAAAAGGTCATCAACTTGACAACTTTCTCAACTGTATTTGTGCAATAAGATCATTCCTCGATTAAATTTCGAAATAAAAGTTTACTGTTGAAACAGTAAAAAAGTTGAAAATACAGTAGATCTCTGTAATTACAGTGCATCTGGGAACAATGTGTCATGTGTAAGTTTTTTTCCACATCCTTTGAATCAGAGGATAACGACGCTTACTTCTACGGAAATTGGTGTAGCAGTGACCTCAGATGAAATAAATGGATCCTCAATAGCTCTTACGCTGACTTTAGGCTACTATCGCCTGACCTATAGTTGCTAGGGCTAAAATCTTTTCGTTTAAACTTCTGAACAGTTGCTTAAGTTGAGCCATTTCTTAAGCACCATCGCTACACCTATTTCTGCCTAATAACAGCAACGTTATGGGCTTAATAACAGCAGTGTTATGTAGTCTTATGTTCTGGTCTGAAGGGTGTGGCAAGGGAGACATACTTTTTCCAACGCATTCCATCATAGTTCTCAGGGGAAGCAACGCATCTGTGGCTGACATACGTGAGACTTTGATCTTACCTAGGGTTGATTATAAATGGGCGGCAGTAGCCACCTACCATCAGGTGGGGTGCATGCTCGTTTGCTACTTCCATACTATAAAAAAAATCTACGAGCAGTGTGTACCGGTCGACGTTCGCTTGATTTAATTCGAAAATTCTGTCAACTGTCGATTATTTACGCGTTAGTGTATATGTTTATGATATTTAATAGTCGTTAGGCAGTTTCACCTCTTATCATTACTTGATTTCAAAAGCTACCAACTGCTCAAACCATAGTTGCCAAGGGGCGGTCAGCTTAGACTTCCAATATTTTTCTAAGATTTTTTTAACGCGGTTGTTATTTTCGGTATGAAAATAGCAACTTTAGGATTAATGCTATATGAATAAACTCGGGATATTTTTGCAGGAAATATACATTTCATTCTGCAATTACGAACGCGTGGGTCGAGTTCCCTGTAAGAAGATCAACCCACGCGTTGTTGTTTGATAATGCTGCTTTACTTAGCTTTATGGATTGCTATGCAAAACACGAAATAGTAAAATAATAAATTACCCTTTAAAAATTATAGAATTTCCATAGCAATGAACCTATCATTGCTATGGATATTCTATATTTTTTTGTTCTTTTTAATGTCTAAATTTCCAACTCTTGGAAGTTATCTTCTTGCTATCTAGGCTCTCTGGGCAATATACTAAAAGCTTGTTATGTGGCATCCTTAGAATATCTTCTAAATAGGTAATATCTTCTGAATCTTTTGATCAATTGACGCGATAATGTGACGTCAATGTCGCAATAACTTGGCAGTCTACCGTCTTCCCTTCACGAAACAAATAAACTATTAGCAAGAATGTTGAATACAAATGTGAATCCACAGGAAAACATTTATCCTTACCTTTTACTATTAGGAAAAACATAATTTGATAAAATCCGCTAACAAGCCACCTACGTCAAACTATTATTGTGAAGAAAATTCATAGAATCTACGCTTCATTGCGTTTCTATTAGAGACGTGTTAGTTTGAGCATTCAGTCGGAATACGATATTTATGATCCCCGAATTATTGGATATATTTGTACAGATGTTTTTTTATTTGTTACACTGGACTTGTTTATGGACACCTGTAAGCAACTTCATATAGAACAGGGCTCTATCTGAAGTCGATCACAGATGCACGATGCACTCCCGAGGACTAAGATGGTCGCCTCATCTATAAGTGAATGCCCTTCCATCGAAACGCAAGAACTGCTTCACGCTAGAAAAAGGTGTTGCGTTGGTACTTCCTCAGTAAAACTACAGTGATTTTACCACCTGGTCAATGTAATATTAGGGATTGCCGTAAAAGTTTGCTATCATTTATGGAACATTTTTCATTTAACGTAAATACGAATGGTACTTTTGTATTGGCAAAGTAAATTATCTAAATCGATGCATAACGAATTTCTTTCTTTGGTTTTCCGCCCATCAACGTAATATAGATGGACTTATAATGACAAAACCTTAGAGTTTTTTTGTAAATCGCTTTTCCCTGCTTTTGCTGTCGAACAAAAAATACGCGATTAGCTATTGTATGGATTCATGTTTTAACAATACAATATTTTGTACCGGGCTATTTACGGTTTCAATTCTTTGTATGTATTTTACATCTGCAAGGAAACGTAGGGCGTCTTGGACTTCAAAGATGATTAATGTTATCACGATTTATACTTTCCTATTGTAAACGAAATATAATTTACAAGTATACAAAAATGCCAATAACAAGATGCACGTGCAAAAAATGGATCCAAAAATTAAAATAAAAAGGTGGCCAAGTCACGTGATTAAATCATATAAGTTACTGGAACAATACGATTTTGTGTTTTCTTGCAAATTAAAATTGTACCAATTACACGTAGTACGTAACACAACTTGTGTAAGTGTAGGAAATTCCTTTGTGTCGTTTGGTCGTCGCTAACTACTTCTTTCTAATAACCTTTACGCTGTCCTGTGTCACATGTTTCAGTCGCATACCACTGCGGTAGGAATTCCACCGCATTGCACGGTTCGTTTACTTCTAATTGTTATAATATAGCTCTAAAATATTATAATGCCTTTGAATTGTATATAATTGCAATATTCTTTTCACTCATGGAAGAATAATAATCAAATAAGGACAGTATTATAAATGCGAAAATTTGTGTGGATGATTTCCATTTTAAATAAGAGAACGCTAAAAAAAGCAAACTTTTGATGGGATATATTGACGACCCGCGTGGCGGAGC
>MOOZ01000456.1:1031433-1042537 GCA_002930495.1 Cecropterus lyciades | reverse complement strand
CTATCCCAAATAAACACTAGA
The DNA here is from genome assembly GCA_002930495.1 of Cecropterus lyciades. Lineage (NCBI taxonomy): Eukaryota > Metazoa > Arthropoda > Insecta > Lepidoptera > Hesperiidae > Cecropterus > Cecropterus lyciades. Next base: position 1,042,516 of record MOOZ01000456.1, on the reverse strand, counting down.
CAACGAGACCTCAAATCTATGTTTGTACACAAATGTTTATGTTTTAAACAGATATCCTAATATCTGTTTTAATGTGTTGTTCTTGTAGGTTTCATTAGTGATTTTTTACTTTACGAATCTTACGAACTTTTCCATCTGGATATACATGTAATAGGAATGTTAGCCAACTACTAGGCTAAATTAAACCTGACCTTCAATCGGGAGGTTCTAAGTCCGAATCATTCACTGATCTGTTCTGATTTTTAAAATCTATGTACGTATCAGAAATTTAGTATCTTACTATATCTATAACGGCAAAAGAAAAAAATGGGAAGAAATTCATACGCTCGAAAGTTCTTTTAAAAAACATTCTCGAAGGTGAGTGAAGTTCACTCATTCGCATTTGGCCAGTGCGGTGCCCAGTACTGGGACAGAATACGAGTATAAATTTCTTAACACATTTTTTCGTTTTTTACTTCAATATTCTCGGGTTGTATCGCTCTCTGATTTGCGATCAATTCAGATTTATGTATGTAGTAATCACTTAATATCAGGTGAACTACATTATTGCTCGCTTTCGTTATGTTTACAGAAACACGTAATGGATAACAGGAACGTAGGGTAACGTAATAACGTAATAACGCATAAGAGGGTAATAAAGGTCACATACTTATTCGAGTCGTTCTAACTTTGCCCTTAAGGGAAGCAACACATCCTTGGGTAACCTCAGGAAATACACTATTTGGAGTTGATTTTTAAGGATGGAGACCTTGCATGGGAGCAGTGACCACTTACCATCAGGTAAACATGCTCATGAGCAACAACTGTATTATAAAGTTTTCTTTTTACTTTATGAAAGTAGAAAACGAGCATGCAATCCACCTGATAGTATGTGGCAAATGCCGCTCGTGGCCATCTGTAAAATCAACCCCAGGTAAGATCAGTGTTACGTGACGTTAGTTACAGATACGTTGTTATCCCTGATGACTAAGTTGGAATATGTCTCCTTTACCACTCCTTTCAAACCATAACACAACAGTGCATAAAACTGCAGTTATTTGGAAAAATATTTGGAATATTTGGAAAATGTGGCAGTGGTGCTTACGGAGTCGAACCACAAAGAGTTCAACCACCTTGAGATATATATTTGCCATGCCATGCCATAAAAATGTATATTTTTATGGCATGTTTTTCTCTAAATTTTACAACGCGACTATTTGCTGTACATACATTCTTATACGAGTATTATATGGCATGTCAGTGGAATATTTCCCAAGTATATAATTTAGTTAATTCAGTAGACGGCAGCGTAATGCCCGGCGGGCTATTACTACGAGCCTATCACCCCCGTCTGTCAAACGTTAACAAATTGGATGCCAAGATGGATAGACGGTATTAGGTAGTAATCTATTGGTACATTACACTTCAATTATTGTCTATAAGCATATTAAACTAAGTCTCCGTACTGATTATAGGTATGGGTGACATTTTTAAATTTGCAAGATTAATTTAAGGATGTTAATTAAGTCGCAAGCCGTAGATTTGCCCTGTCCTTTGAGTGTAGGATTCAGTCTTCCCACTAAAGGCCCTCGTGCTATCCAGAGAGACAGAAGTATGTTGCTCAAGAAGTAGGTCACCAAAATAATGGCTTTGAATCTTTTTTAATTGTCGTCCTATTTGTCTATTTGTCCTATTCGTCTATCAATCAATGTATGAAATTTATATAAATATGAATGAAATTTTGCCACTCCTGACATTCCGCGGGCCGGATCTTAAGCTGAGGCAAGCCGCCTCTAATCCGCGGGCCGACTTTTGCTTAATGTGCAATATAAGATAAATAGCACTACTTTTGAATGTCGTAGAAGATGACTTAATAATCTACTCCAAGCTTGGCGGTATCTTTTACCTATCACCAGTAGACACTGGTAATAGTTAAAAGCTACTGAGAGAGTAGTTCATCACCTTAGTACCATATTCTATCACTTTTTATGGACAAACCCATTTTGCAAAGGATGTTTACATTGTATGGCAATACAGATTGATTAATATGGTCGCGGACGGTACAAAATTGATTATATCATGATTGTATAAGTGACATGTAAGTAAATGACCGATCCAAAATCAATGTGTATATTAAAACACTGTAACATCGTACATAGTTTGTTTAATGTTGATTGACAGTTCTGAAATTGGGCGAACACCAAGGCTAAAATCTACTGATAAATCAAATTTTAATTAAAGTTTGTTTAAGTTTCCTAAATACCTTTACAATGGTCGATCATTAATCTAACAAATTCGGTAGCTTTATTGAAATTATATTCGTAATTCGTTATTCGTAGCTCCTAATACTAATAGTGCTACGAAGTTTGTTACTTACTCGTAGTACTTCGCTACGTGTTATTGTCGTAGCAACTTTATGACTTGTGGTTAGAATTAATAAAATAATAATGTTATCTGTACATTTATGTGATGGCGTCTTATACAACTTTCGCAATTTGCTCTTGTATATGTATATATCAATGATAACATTTTCTTACACTCCGTAGGTCTGAGATCTAGTCTTTGGAATACTTGTCTAAGTTCATGTGTATGTAAAGATAACCATCGTCCGTAAATAATTTAATATAAGGATTCAGGAACTAACTGATATAATTTTGAGAGAATATCTCAATCAATAGGACCTTAAAGAGTTGACAACACCGTTCCGAATAGCATCAAAGAGAATCGCTCTCATATTAATACCTGCTGAATAACAAAAGTATCTACTGCTTTTTCTAGTTGTAGGCAGTTTTGAATTAAATGGTAGCTACTTATCTATAACTGTCCTTTGCAATTAAAAATCTGGGGATTATGAATATCAATGTCCTCTTACCATAGGTGGAGTACCATATCCGTTTGTCAATGGTAAATGTATATTTATTATCTAGATTAATGAGTAAGATTATTAAAAACTTGATCATGATTTTTGCCATTCAGATTAAGGCCAATGTCCAAAATCCACAAAAGGTATGTTCAAAATGATCTTTAAGAAAGGTCCAATATACGTTGTACTAAAAGTTGGGGATCAAAAGCACGACCTCTGTCTGAATGATGGACGTTTCTGAAGACAAATAGCCGTTTAAGCGCTTACTGGTTATGTTCTTAGGGAAATAAATAAAAAGTTCTGACATTCAGTACACATTAACTTTGAATTACCGTACAATGTTTACTGGTTGTTGCGGTCGGAAGTTACATAATGTGTTGTTTTATTTACATTTTCAATTCTACAGTTGTTTCGTTCATTTTATCATTTATCTGAATGAATGTTTCTTTTTAATTATGTCTTAATTCATAATATTTTCATTGTATTTATGTGAGAGAAGTAGCGATATCCTAGTGGTTGAAACTCGTCCATTCATTCGAAGAGGTCAGTTTGAATCGAAGCATGGATCTGATTTATTCAAATTATATGCATGTTACTACTTAATTAACATATTGCTATAATATAGAAATCACCGCGAGGAAACCTATAGAGGTTTTTCAAAAGTTCTCACAAATATTTTGCGGAATACCAATCTGTGTTTGATCAGCTTGGTGGCCTTAAATCCCACTGAATCTGCAAGGAAACCCGTGCTCAGCACTGGGATCGTAATTAGTTGAAGATGTAGATGAGTTCGGTGTTACATATTTATTTATGAAGAAATTTACACTGCAACATTGGTTAGTCAGTTAGTAATAGTAAGGTTAGAGGTTAGAACCTTTTCATAAATACGTAACTGCTTTCTTACTTATTTAATTCTACAATATCACTTTTCGATATAAAGAATCTTTAACTTTAAGGATATCAATAAACGGTAGTATTTTAGGGAACTGCCAAACCCTATTACTAAGTCTATACCGTCCAAACTTTATGCTATCCCAAGATATAATAAAAAGAAAAACTTAAGGGATTTACTTTTATGGTTTTTGCTCTATAATAAAAAAGGTAACGCATAATTGTAATAAGGGATGAAATTTAGAGTAAAACAACAAATAATGACAAATTAACGAAAAAATGATTTTGATTTTTATTGTTTGCATATCTGTGTTATAATTGAATTTAAATACTTCATAGTCATAATATGTAACATATTTAGATTCACCTTAATCTTCAGGTCTGATACGTAGCCTACCTAGTTATCTACACAATTAGAAATAAAATGTGAATTAGATTTCAAAACAACTGCTTTATCTATTATCAGAATCGCGTCAAGTGGGTTAAATTTACTAGAGTTGAAATAATACGCCTCCAAATAATCCAATAAATTATAATACCAAAGAACAAAGTCCATGAAATGTACGAAAATAAATAAGCGCGCCCTTAGCGTCTTACTCCCAATAAAACGTAGCCCACGTACGATGAACATCTTGGTACTTGAAGATAGTTTGAACGAGAAGCTAATGTAATTGTTTAGTTGCTCTTTAGTTCATGTTTTACAAAAAAAGGAATCCATTTAATTACAAATTCTCTATTCATTTATCTAGCCAACATTTGTGTGCGCTACAAATCGTCGAAAGTCAGAATAGTATAGCAGTTTTCTCACATATGAAGCGACCATATCAGTCCTGAGGAGTAGCAGCTAATCTGTGATTGATTTAAGATAGGACCCCGCTTCTATTTGCAATTTGTATATATCTTCGGGCTGCCGTGATCACTTACTAAACTTGTTCAATCTTGTAAAAATGTATATAAATGAACAAAATATTTTCCATAGGTGCTTATTGGTAATACAAATACTTTGTCACATAAAATACAAATACCAATTTAGTTGTGATTGATAGCTGCTGTTTTTCAATCATCAGTCAAATCTTGACTGATATATATTGGTATAATAACAAAAGTTTGGCCTATAAGACGTGGAAAATTGACAAGTAAGGTTCCACGAGGGAATAAGGTAAACAAAATGTGTGTAACATTTTTTTTCTCGGAATAAGGTGATTACAGTAAAAGTTTTCTTGATTTTCTGTATCAAAAACTTTATCAATGGTTATTGTGGTATCTTAAGTAATTGGGAAAACAAACGAAATTAGATGCTGTTTATTCATATCGTAGGGTAGACAACGATCCACGTAATACAGTGGTCTGACCATCCAGTCCACCTTAATGACCAGTAACCGTTATGCCCATGGATATCTATACTAATATTATAAAGCTGAAGAGTTTGTTTGTTTGAACGCGCTAATCTCAGGAACTACTGGTCCGATTTGAAAAATTATTTCGGTGTTAGATAGCCCAATTATTGAGAAAGGCTATAGGCTATATATCATTACGCTAAGACCAGTAGGAGCGGAGCACTAATGAAGAATGTTTCAAAATCGGGTTTTTTTTCTAATGAGAGCTTCCGCTGCATGCGCTGCATAAATGGTTAATGTTTCGTAAAAATGATGTATGACAGAATTGATCCCCTTTAAAAATTCTAAAAAAAAGTCAACGACAGCATATGTCTATCTTTTCAGGTAAACTCACTGTACCCTTTTATATGCTAACCAAATTACTTCAAAAATAATGCATTATTTGCGAAGTTGTTTTTATAAATATAATATTTATTCTTATCCAAATAAATACATTAATTCGTTTTCTTTGTAGTAACTGAACGCGGGTGAAACCGTGGGGCGCAGCTAGTCTCTAATAATCAATAACAGATAAAATCAGGATCTTGTCTGAAGCTGTTTACAGATGTGTTGTTACCATTGAGAAACTAATAAAGTTATAACGCTTCGAATAAGGATAAAATAGAAGTAAATAGCAAATGCAGTGTAGTTTGTGACTATTAGTTGTATGATTCCCATTGTGTACTTCATATATGATACTATTAATTACGTTCCTAAAAACATCCCTTGATGAACCATAATTCCTAGCTTTATAATTAAATAGGAATATAATAAAAATATTAAAAATTATAATTGAATATTTAAAAATTAATAATACCTTAAGAGCATAAAGAAATAACACATTCCACCGTGGGTCGTGGGTAACATGGTCACAAACAAAGAGGAATTCACTATCAGTAGGACCCAGGTCTGAGATTCAAATTCATTCCGATTTCTGTCAGGCCGGGGATTGAAGCTGGAATCTACTGAGTTTCAGACCGGTATGATGATAGTTCCGCCACGCGGCGCGCGGGCAGTGTATTACTATAATAACATAAAATATTCAGTATATAATACGATGACAGGTTTGTAAATTTTGGTAAACGCTTGGTAAATCGCATTATAGGGCGGTGGTTGCGGTTGGATGTTAATGACTTCCTGTCTTTATTAAACTGATGTGTATGCATTTGCCGTCAATCGAACAATTTATATATGTAACAGATAAAATGATCATGTTAATTTGAATAAGTCGAAGAGACGAATATAGAATTATGTACCTATTTTTATTAGAATAGCAGACTGTAAAGACGAAAAAAAATCATCGAATTATTATTTCTAAATGTTATGGATAAGAAATAAAACAATAATGGAGATTAGAAACCCAGCTAAAGTTAAACATAGTTTGCGTATAGAATTCAATTAGCAGTAAGAAATTTTGTGCAAGCTTGTGTTTTATACAATGCTGTTTGAATTAAATTTCATAATTCGGATATTAAGCAATTATAAAATGCAATGCATTGTGTAAACTATACTAAACTAAACTACACTGAACTATACTTAGTTAGAATGTTAAAATTTCAAAGTAATGTCGTGTAGACAGACCGTTGCCTTCCTAGCACAAAAAGCAAAACTGCTGAAATACTGCCGTACTCGTCTTGTACGTCAATTTTGCAAAGAGTGCCAAATTTGACGTTCGTGCACTGTACACGGCCTGACGCTTCAAACATGCACGACTGAAGCTTTGAACGCGGTGTTTGAAGCTTCAAACACGGCGCGATGCCGTGTACATGACGTTAATGGGAACTATCGTTTATTTTTACCTCCCATGTCATAGGTCACGCGTTTCAATCCTTTTGAAGTTCACTAGTTGTGTATGCTTCTGAAATTAGGTATTCGTTTTAATTTTTTTTTGCCTTTTTATTTTCATCAAAGAATATCTATGAACCGTGAAGTTTCAAAAGAACAGATAACATTAAATAATAAATTTTCTTAGGAACTTACGGGTATAGTAATAAATATTTTTTATGTGACATACACTTGGTTTTGTTATCTCTAAGTATTCTCTATGGAACAAAGTTCGGAAGTGTTTATCTCGTTTCGTTCCATAATTTTATTTTATTGCACTCTTGTCGTATTAAAATGAAATATTAATATAATAAATATCACTTGTCTGTAGGTATCCCAATTTTTTTACCTTTTCATTAGCCAATAGTTTTTTATGAGCAAAAGTGCGCTATTATAATCTCAATGATAATTGCTGGTGATCGTCTAATGCCGGTGCCTGTAGTTGACTGTCGGCGCTGTCGTTAGTGATCATGATCGGTCGTCTGTCAGCGATCTAGTTCTAATATATACAATACATTTAAACGAAGATCTTGATATAAAATAAAATATAATAGTCGAGGATAAATCATACTTTACTGTTGAAAACAAGGTGTTTTCAACAGTAAAGTATGATTTATCCTTATTTTTATAATTTATCTAAAACAAACAAGGAATCATTTGATATTACAATAAGCTATAATATGTATTTTTACTTGTAGCTGTGAAATAAGAGTAAATTTATTTCGACATATTCAGGACGATTAATTTATTTGCCTTATAAAATACATTAAATCCTTAAGAGAATTGAAATTTTAAATGAAGATATTGTGTTGAAAATGTTAGCACTCGATTGAAACCTTTTATGGTTTTAGGTTACTAGCACTTTGAAAGAACAAACGCGTTTAAAATTACAATGAAGAGTCAATAGTATGAAAACCAGCTTAAATTGTTAATAACAATCTTATGCTATGCATATGTTATTGATTTTATTATATTTGTGTCTAAATATAATTATGATATAAAAGGAATTAAAATTTAGCTGAAACATTAATAAGAATCGTACATTTCGTGCTTTGTGTGTTTTTAATTTACCTTGAAAATATCATGAAAATGATAAAAAAATTCAAGTTATAAAACGAGCTATTTATATGAATAAGTTGGTGCGATAATTTTCGTGCTAAGATTAAATATATAGTTACCGAGATTGAATTTAAAAATAAGAGGGATAACTACAATTTGGTAACCTCGTTTCAAAGAAAGTGGCTATATAAAATCCCATACACGCTTTCTACACTCATACGCTTTCTACACTCATAACCCCACACTAGGATTTTCTACTGTGTCGTGGGTGCCATGGACACACAAAGACAATCACAGAAACACCCAGACCTAGAACAGAAACCTAAACTCATCATTCAGATGTCTGTCTGGCCGGGGATCGAACCCGGGACCCACATCGTGTCAGACCGGTACGCTGACCGCTCCGCCACGCGGGTCGTTTATAGCATCAACTAAAATTAATAGATAAAATGAAATCGCACGAACTCCATTATACAATATGTGAAAAAAAACGTTGTCTTTGTTCAATTACTTTTAATTACCGGTTTCATTATTAGTAAGTATTACTCGTAGTAACACATGAAGGGTTAATTCTAATTTAAACCCGCAACATTATAAGTAGATGTTTAATCTGTTCGTACAAGTACCGTTACCCGTTTAGGTAATTACCCCTGTAGATACATAATTACTTATTAGGTAATTGCTAATATAACCATCCTATATTAAATAATCTTACTAATATTTTAATGAACCTTTGTGAGATACTACTGATTGGATTTCAATAAAATTTGGCACATAGATATTTGTAGTTTATAGTCTTTTTTGTTTCTTATTTTAACGGGGACAAATCTTCATGGATCCCCTCTCGCCCGAGGGAGCGTAAGGAATATGATAAAAACGTAGGAAACTTTTTACCGTTGTACATGACCTAAGCGGGCGGAGCCACGTGTAAATGCTAGTCTATCTATATATTAATAAGCAAAGACATAACGGTAAAGTACCCCTATCTCCATTGTGTGTATATCCATTTTTATCTATGTATGATTTTTAGTTATCTATGAAAAACCATAAATTTTCAATAACGATTATGATTCATTTCACCACTGAACGGAACTCTCGTTGACAATAATCCTTTCTCAGTAACATAGGCATGATTTTCTAAGGACCAACTTACAACGTCTCATGAGCTACATACATAATATAAGCATATGCCTTACCCGAGGACCGCAAAACAATCGCTACGAGCGTAATTCGCCTGGCGCTACACGCACACACATACATTTGTGTTTCATGCACACGCATTGAACACAAATGTATGTGGCTGATCTTATAAGATCACGAAATTTGCTGAAATACTCTCAACACTGACGTATGCCACACGCATGTTTCGTGGCCCTCGGATTACCGTTTGTGGCCGAGCACGGTATCGGGCCAAGCGACGAGCGCGAGCGAGATAATTTAATTTAAATAAAACTATTAAATACTACACCATTTTAATTATTTTATCCTCCTTATTCTGCATAACATTGTTTTTTATTACAAATTATAATATAGATAGGTATTACTGTAAGACACAAATAAACTATTGCTTTCTTATTTAAACTGCTACAAAATATTACCTCGTTAATCCTAAATAATCGCTTAGATATTATTATAAAAAAAAACCTTGAAATTTATAAAACCGTTTACACGGAGGGTTGAGTCGTTCCAATCAAATTTACAAAATGTTTTATTCAGTTTCGAGGAAAACAAGTTTGGTCGAACAATCGGTATAATTTAAGTTGTTGGAAACTTTTGGTTCCGCTGAAAATCGATGTTGATAATTAAATTGTTATATTTATATTTCATGAAGTTTCCTACACTTAATTATAACCCTAATAAAGAATTCACTGTGTACACAAATATTTAGACCTAGAACACAAAGGTGATATATCTCTTCGTACTTCGACTATGGAGGTAACACCACCGAAACTTTTCTGCCTTACAACCACAATATAAATATAACCTATCACCACACAGCTAGTATTGCTATTGACTGATTCGAAGTAAGATAGAAACAATTACACGAAACGTTTCAACTTAGTAGAACCTTTTGAAGTCGAACTAGACTCCCGGAGGCAACTCCGCTATATCTATTTCTGCCTAATATCATCAGTGTTAAGCGCTGCAGTGTATATATATATAAATTAAGTATCACGTTGTTTGTCCGCGATAAACTCTTAAATTACTAAACCGATTTCAATTAAATTTGCACACCGTGTGCAGTCTGATCCAACTTGAAAGATAAGATTGCTTATCTTAATATATATAAATTACGTGTCACGTTGTTTGTCCGCGATAAACTCCTAAACTACTGAACCGATTTCAATCAAATTTGCACACCGTGTCCAATTTGATCCAAGTTGAAAGACAGGATAGCTTACATTTAAACAAATTACGGGCTACGTTGTTTGTTCGCTATGGACTACTGAACTACTGAACCTATTTCAATCAAATTTGCACACCGTGTGCAGTTTGATCCAACTTGAAAGATAGGATCTTAGGGATGGGAAGAGCTTATCATAATCGTTGTTTGTCCGCTATGAACTCATAAACTTCTAGGTATATAGGTAGATAAATAGTTAAGGTATATAACCGCGAACATGTCGTAACCTGTTTGGTAGTATTTCTGTTAGATGCTTTTAGGGTTTTTGGCGTTCTTTTAGGGTCAAATTAATATTTAAGGGGGACTCCCATACAACATAGTGATTTATTTGCTATCTTTTTAAGATAATGGTACGGAACAAGAGGAGGCATTGATTTAAAAAGGAGTGTTTATCCCATAATCAGATAAATTATATGTTGGTTTATCTCGGGTTGGATATGCAGATAAACTATACATCTTGTTGCCAGATAATAACGCTACATTAAATATTTACCGTCACCACCAACACAACCACTTACAAAGAAGTACTGAACAATTAAAATAATCATAATAAATCATAATCATTTTAATATTCCCTTTAAATTTAAAAAACATCACCAAGATTTCACATTAATAGACCAAGCATGTTTCACCATTGGCATGCAAATAGATACATATGTTCATACATACGCGGTATGAACCTAACCC
>MOOZ01000456.1:993893-1004986 GCA_002930495.1 Cecropterus lyciades | reverse complement strand
AAAGTATGTCTCCCTTACCACACCCTTCAGACCAGAACACAACAGCGCATTACACTGCTGTTATTAGGCAGAAATAGGTGTGGCGGTGGTACTTCCGAGGTCGAACCACAAAGAGTTCTACCACCTTCAGGATTATATTACAATACTTTTATTTGACTATTATGACGAACACTCATATAAAGCTGTTAAATTAAATATATAATTATGAATAAAAAAATCTCTTAAACCAGTCGAGTTTTTGCTTCAATATTTTAACTATGTTACTGGACAGAATTTACAGTAGGGATATGCTACGATATCTTGTAGAAAACTTGTGCTCTGGTTCATCTAATCGATCCTTGAATTTATCCATTCATTCTCGTTTGCTTTTCATTAGGGAATAATTGGGGATGAGTTAAATATGAATTGAAGAGAACTAACACTGTGTCGGTTAAAATAATTACTTATACATAGACGAGACATAATTAATATGGAGTAAAATTAGTTAAGTGTGGCCATGAATTTATCATGCCGCAATTACTGTAAAATAATATCATGGGGGATTATTAAATAAGTGACTATTTTTGTTATTATTCTACTTTTTGCGTGAAGCAGTGGTGCGTTTTATTAAAAAATGGTAGATGCAATCTGATTAACAGAAAAGGACGCATTTTACTGTAATATGTATGAAAAATTATGTTTGAATTTAAAATTCCTCTCAAAGACATTTGTGTAATACTTGTCACAATAAAGAAATGAGATTGTATTCCCATAACTTATCTCTTTATTTAAATTAAATTACTAATCTATCTCTTAAGTATATAAGCGCCTGGTCGACGCCTTCGGTGACCTAAGAATTAAATTAAATTACTAATCTATCTCTTAAGTATATAAGCGCCTGGTCGACGCCTTCGGTGACCTAAGAACTAGCACACATAGTTCATGTCGCTTAAGAAATTGGTATAGCCATTCAAAATATAAATTGCTGCCAGCAACTTGGGAACGTTGCCCAATTCACTGATGCTAACATTTTTTACGGTTGTGTATTTATTTCAATATATTTACTTCTCTATACAAACGTGTATTTTGTAAATAGTATTATTATTTTTCCGATATACCATAGATAATACACACGCTCACACGCTTTCTACACTCATAGCCCCACAGTAGGATTTTTTCCTGTGTCGTGGGTGCCATGGACACACAAAGACGAATACACAAACACCCAGACCCAGAACAGAAACCTAAACTCATCATTCAGATTTCTGTCTGGCCGGGGATCGAACCCGGGACCCACTGCATGTCTGACCGGTATGGTGACCGCTCCGCCACGCGGGTCGTCAAAATAGATATACAATATATCTATATATATATAATATAAATGGTAATAAATCAGACAACACTATGCTTAATGATCTGTTCTGTTTTCGTAATTAGCGATGCGGTCCGAATTACTTACGTTGCGTTATTGCGAAGGGGAAACAATCTGCTTGTTACGGAACACCGTAATTCCGCAATTTTGTTTTGGTTGTGATTTTCAAAGTAATATTTGTAACCTACCTTTTCTTTATGTTCATACTCACTTTAACTCCGCACCCTAAGGTTCTCTGAAAGAAATCGGTGTAGCGATACGGTCTTATTGCTACACCCTTTGAATTTTAAAATTGTAAATTTTAATTGTATTATTTTCTCTTTTTTATACTAAAGTATATTGTTATTATTATTATGTGTATTTTTATCCTTAATTTCACTATACCCAATAATAACGTAATGTATATCTCAACAGACTACTTCTAAATTTGACTAGAAATCTTTTTAGACCGCACTCTGCAAAATACACCTAATAAATATTACAAAACATAATAAACTACATGTAATGACTTCATAGTGCATAGTGCCGTGTAGTAAAATATTGTTTAATAATGTTTTACTACACCAAATTCAAATACGTAAATAACACTTGCTTCCGCCCGATCGGGAATCGAATGCGCTGTAATACAGATCAATGATCGCTGTACTAAATGAGAAATCAAGTGTGAAAATAGAAATACGAGTATATACGTATTAACACCAGCAACCGGTGTCGCGGAGCGAACCGGTATGACACGCGAAGTCGAAATTATGAAATTTCTGTTTTGAGTCTGAGCCTATATGAAAAATGAAAAATGAAAAAATATTTTATTCATCTACAATTTGGGTATAAACAAACAGTGGTTGAGGCCCCCCTATATAGATATATACTTTACATATTTCGCATTGTGTATTACTTTATTAAATTTTATAAAAGTTCACGTTAGGTAAGGCGTAAAAGCGTTACAAACAAAAATGTGTACTGCTTAGGATGTGTAGCTTTTCAAAGGCAAGCTCGTAAACCTGTAACACCGGAGTCAGGTAGCTCCACTGACGATTTTACATCGTGTATATTTTGGGGAGTTTGCACACGATCTCATTCCCTCAGCCCTTTTCTATGTTCGGATTTCAAGACGCACGGCAGGCTCCCACCCCTATTAACTTGATCTTCCTCTAGCTCACATTTAACGTTTTGCTTCGTTCTTACTAATAAAAACTACTAAGGAGTAAAATACCTTGCAGACTTCTGTGTTTCTGGTAAATTACAGCTTCGGAGATTTCGAAGCAGGAGTAAAAAGGCACTTTCTATGCTAGCGTGTTACATCTTAGACCTCATCGTTACTTACCATTTCAGATTACACATCAGATGAGATCAAGATCAAACGTGCGCCTATTTAGAAGTTAATAACGCAGCTTTGCTTCCCCTAAAAACCCTATAACACCTACAATTGAATGTGTTAAATTATAAAATCCATAAGGACGTTATTTTTCTTATATTACCAAACCAATAAGAACATTTTACTACAAGTTTCTTCTCAAGTTTTACATGTGCTCAATCACTGCGAGTCGCTTGTCGAACTACTCTTAAGACCTTTATGCTGTTCTCGTTAAGTACTGTTTAGGGCCCTCGTGCATGATGATGAATGCTTAAGACAAGCTCCTAAGTGCTTTTACAGATACCACTTATAGTACAGCATTCGTTATTAACGTCAATACATTTTTTTGAGTTAGCAGTCCATTTTATTACGTAAAAAAACCTAACCAAGTCTTATCAGATATTTGTTGCTACTCGTGAGGTCTTAGTCGGGAGGTACATTTTCTCAACTAAAATAGCCCAAATATTGATGTTAAAAGTAAATAATAGATATTGAATCACTAGTAGGATTAGTAATATTTTTGAAAACAAAGGTATAAAATTGTTTGAATAGGAAATCGTGAAGTATTTAAAATAAAATAAATAAATCTGATCGTAGTTTTATTGCCTTAAAATGTCCTTTTGCCACATACTTTTTTCTATTTTTAAATGGGGTCAAAGCTTTTAACTCGTAATTTATATTTAAGTAAATAAGTAGTAGAAGTAAAATAAATTAATTTTTAATTCAATTTATTACCCTTTTTCTCTTTATCCTTTTCGCCACATTGTTTTAATTACCATTTGTCTATAGATAGCTCAGCACTACTACCACCACATAATGCATGTTTAATTTTCCTTTTTGAACAAAATATTGAGTATATTTATCGAAAATACCGAAATAAAAATAAAATACGGTAATAAAGTATGGTTGGCAATCCTAGTCACTAGAGAAAAACGCATTTAATTTTAAGTCTGCAATTTTCCAAGCGTTAAAATAGAGAAAATTAAGAGTTTAAAGTTAGTGACAATTGTCTATTTATTATTTCGTCTAGACGTACTTTATTATTCATTCGGTTGCGCGTAAACTTGGCATTGTGGGTTTAATCACATTAACAGTTTGCTTTAGTGCCTCGACTTTTCCTTTTTCGTACTTGATTAGACCGCAGTGAAATTGGTTTTTGTTTGCAAAAGTTAAACTTTAAATAAAATAAGCCCTAAGATACCTTCGTCTCAGAAATTATTTTTCGCCAAGAAATATTTTTTTGTCAATTATGTACCTACGATATTTAGTGAAAAATAAAAAGGAATTACTGTTAAAATGTATAATTAAAAATGTTTAGCGACAGTATTTTGTTACGCTTTTTACACTCATAGCCCTACACTACATTTTCTTCTGTGTTGTGGGTACCATATACACACAAAGACGACACACTCAGACCCAGATCAGAATCTAAACTCATCATTCAAATGTCTTCTAGTTGAGGGTTGAACCCGGAAGCCTCTGCGTGTCAGACCGCTATGGTGACCGTTTCGCCACGTTTATTTATAGCACCTTGTTTCGGAAATGGAACTGTGCATCTTGCCACAACACGCCGAGAATAAACGCAGGAATACTATCGTGTTCATAAATCTCTAAAACAACGCTAATGCCTATTATTTAGTCTGGAGCAAGACGTTGAATTGGCTAGGCATTGGAGGGAACTGAATGTGTATTGTCAGTGTGACCATTGCCTATTTAAATATGCATAGAAGTGCGTCGGGCGTCGTTTGGTTTCAATCTGGGTGAGTGCCAACACCGACCAGCGTAGATGCCAATAACATCCAATAATCGGGTCGGAGTCTACTGTCACGATTGTCAACGAAATCTTAGACGCTAGAAGCGCTAAAATGTAGTTAATTGAACGGCTCGTTTGATTCTAAATGCTATCCAATTGCCTTTGAATGTTATTGTCAGTGCGTAAACTGATGACAAGAGCAGTGAGGCCAAATTATTCAACGTTCCCTCTAATAGATTTTTAATGTTATCGCAATTTCGTTACATGAACGAATTCCTCTTATCATGTCTCTAATGAATTTCCTTCTTCATAATTATGAGAAATGTTAAAAGACGAATAAAGCGGAGTATTATATTTAAATTTTTAAACGTTCTAAGAATATTATAGATTATTTTTATAGTCGAATGGCATCAGTTGATTAAAAAAAACCCAGTCGTTGTTTAGCTATAATTGCTAGTTCATTAATCTCTTTTAGAGGATTAACGTTTGATAAACGCGTGGCGGAATACGTAGTTTTTATTTTTATTTTATTTTTTTATTTTTAACGTAAACATAAACGCTTTTTACACTCATAGCCCCACAGTAGGATTTTCTCCTGTGTCGTGGGTGCCTTGAACACACAAAGACGAATACACAAACACCCAGACCCAGAACAGAAATCTAAACTCATCATTCAAATGTTTGTCTGACCGGGGATCGAACCCGGGACCCACTACGTGGCAGACCTGTATTGTGACCGCTCCGCCACACGGGTCGTCTGGATCCAACGTAGTGGATTCTGGGTTCGATCCCCGGCCAGACAGGTATCTGAATGATGAATTTAGATTTCTGCTCTGGGTCTGGGTGTTTTTGTATTCGTCTTTGCATGGTACCGAGTGACACAGGCGAAAATCCTAGTCTGGCGCTGTGAATATAGAAATTGTTATATCATGGAGAAAAAGATATCAATTGCATACAAAAAATATATACAAAATAAATATATGTCGGCATATCTAGCGGTATATTTTTTCATGCACGGATGGATGGATGTATTCCGTCAAGATCATGATCAACCGTCGGCAAGGCTATTTCGAGGCGCGGGGACCGACAGACTGTTGAGTGATAGGTATAATGTGGCGTTTTCGCTTCAAGTACATCCAACTTGATTTATTATAATGCGATTTATTTAGCTCGAAAACCTTCATATTTTGTAGCTTCATACTTGCGTAAGTTTCGTACCGATTTTTATGCATTTTTATACGTTATTGAAGCAGAAAATCAATACATGTAATTGTATCTGCAATGTACTGTAGATAAGTTACTACGTAAATTCCCCAAAATAGATATGTTTTTATTCCTGATGACTAAGTAGGAACGTCTCAAATAAATACGCCCCTTTACCACTACCTGCAGTACACAACAGCGGTTAACACTAATGTTATAAGGTTTAAATAGGTGACTTAACAACGAATCACAGATGGCCTTATCACTCATTATCTTGATTCAAAATAAAGTGCTCCAAGCCTCCTTACATTATCATTTATTTTGGTAGGCAAGTGATATAAATTCGCATTTCCCTCCAGGATTGCTCCAGCGTGATTTATCGTAATATGATTTATTACGTCGATCATACGTAAGTGTTAATGTTCAACGAGATTGAACAATATTGATATTATAAGATACACAATTATTTCCGTCTGTTTAGTTCACTTTCACGGCTAAATCACTGAAGCGGATGAAATTTAATATGCAGATATTTTAACTTTTGAAGAATGATATAGCATAGTTTTAAACAAAAAAACCTTGGTGTAAATATTGTTTAAAAAAAAGGGTTAGGCACTGTCGTGTTTTGTTATGCAGAGTGGAGTAAGGGTGACATAATTATCCGAGGCGTTCAATTTAGCTCCCTGGATAGCAGGGTAACTTCAGGTAAGACTATCAGACTTTACCTGAAGTTGATCATAGATGCGGATGCTTATCTGGGGTTGATGATAGATATCAATGGGCAGGAATTGTCACTTATTATCTGGCGGACTGCAAACTCACTTGCATCTTACATATTTATTTATTTATATATTTATCTTTTTGAGAAACAAACGATTCATGCCAGATACATAACATACTCTATTCTCTATATATTAACATATATATTATTCTTATGAATATACACAGTTTCTGCGTTTAAGTATTACACGAATAAAGCAAAAACAAAAAAACAGAACAAAATATTACAATGCGATTACAAATAAATTTAATAGAAATATAATACTGTTATATGAAAACTAATAGTAAAATCTTAAATACAAGATGTCTACCTAGGCAAGGCCTTGAATTATTTGTCGTATCGTTATGTGTCGTTTGTAGGTACCCTCCTCCTGTAGACACCAATCGTATTGCAAAAAGGGTCAACGCTTTGAAGATGTTTATTATAATTATTACATGACCGATATAAAAATGTGGTGCTGGTTTACTGAGTTTTACTAACAGGAGTGTATACTTTTTATAAAAACAGATAATACAACAAGGATAGATACTACAAAGATAGATATGTAACATATATTGGTGACCGTGTTAACGCAAAATGTTTTTTAATTTTAGAGAAGTTTCTCGTTTACACAAATATTTTTGGCCTTTGTCGTCACTCAACAAATTACTGTCACAGAAACTTACCGCTCATAAATATAAAAACACTTCAAACAAAGAAATTTGATTATTTTTATTGAAAACGTTTAAGTAAAAAGTTGTAACTAGTATGAAACGCAAATGAAGATCAAGAATCGTATCAATAGAGTTCCTTGTATAAATATTATATTTGATGCCAAACGTGAAAGGACTGCTTCAAAATGAAGCTGCTTTATGTTACTGACTCAGTACAAGTTACCAGAATAAAATAGTCGTGAATTTTAGTGTCAACACCGATAAAACCGCCATTTATTGCGGTCCAATCTAAAGTTTTTTCGCCTTGAAAAGACAAACTTTTGGAAGAATTTTGGTCAAGAGACGAACTTTAGGCGATTTTTTACCGGCGAATAGCAAATTTTCACAACATTTACAGGTTAAAATATCGTAAATTTCATTGCTGAAATATTTAAGTACATTAAAAGTTGTGAAAAGTCTACTTAAATATACTTTGTTATAGTTTATTTGCTTCAAATGTTCTTTATACCTAAAATGGGAATTTAAAGCAAGTGAAGAACTAATTAAGATGAAAAGTTGAACTTGAAGTTACGTTTTAAACGTATTACAGCTAACGTAAAATAATTAACAAGAATTGAAGCAAACCACATTCGTTAACGTCTGAACGTATTAATGTAAGCTCATAGCTCGATTCTAGTATAAAGTGCTTGATATTATACTTGAATGTAGTGAGACTTTAATAATACTTTGTAGATATTATATTTTATTAAAATTCTGCTGTTGCAATTTTTACCCGACTGCGTCAGAAGGCGGGTAATGTTTTTCTTGCGTATGTATACTATGTATGTTTGTATGTATGTCCATTTCTTAGGTACACACTACAGCCCAAACGGCTTGACGGATAGTGAATTGCAATCGTCTCAGTTTGCAGTGACATAGGTTATATAATTTTTAAAAGGCTTTTGATTATATATTATTATCAACATGAGCATCAAATGATATACTAGTAAGTATGTATACTACTCCAAAAATATAAATATATGAATAATACTTTTGGCCGAGAAAAAACTCGTGGAAACTGCAAATCTTTCAACAACCTAAACAAACAGAGTTATCCGTATATACGGAAGGATAATATGGAGAGTCCTGGAGTCTGCATACATACAGAGAACAAACATGAATTCCGACTAGTTTTTCAAAAGAACTATTTATCTTATCTTTGTTTTACACCACTCTCTAACTATAAACGTAAACCCTTGAGTATTATCAATTCTAGAAAATTGGATACCCTTCACATAGTGCGAAGTTCGCGCATTCGTCTTGACCTAATACATAATGCAGGCTAAAGCGTCGAACTTAGTACAACAACCCTAAAGAACTTGGAATTTTACTTGTATATATTTGAATTTAAATATACATTTATTAAGAACTAGCGCCTCTTAACAAAAGTAAAAGCAGACAGGCTCAGGGTTATATATATATAAGGCTCTTCATGTAGTGGTATTTCCTAAGTATTTTCGTCACCATCATGCTGAATGACCATCTTTTAAAGAGCATGTCCTCTTCCCAGAATTAGCGCCGAGTACAACCGACTTTGCTGTAAGGATAAGGAACTCGACATATTTTTTGACACACAATCTTCTTTAAAAATAAAATTTTAGCAAATAAGTAATTAATTGATTACATACTGTTTTTGTAAATTAACCAACGGTATAAATATAAAGTATAAATGTTGTTCATGCCTATAATTGGCACTCATACTTACTTGTGTTTGTGAATGTAATTTTATTAAATGTGTTGTGTGTATTGCTGTTGGCATGTAATAAAATATAAATAAATATAAATAAATAAATAAATAAGCATGTGTGATGAACAATCACAGATATAATTGAAACGCTTTCTTCGATTTTTTCCTGTATCGTGGTTACCAGGGACACACAAAGACGAACATCCAAACACCCAGACCCAGAAAAGAATCTAAATTGATCATTCAGATGTCTGGTCTGACCGGGAATCGAAACCGGAACCCACTGCGTGTCAGACCGGTATGCTGACCGCTCCGCCACGTACTCCGACATTGTGAAATTTATTGCATAATTAAATGTTTCTTATATTAATTTACGGTACCTTACTTTCGAAAATTGCAATTATTATAGACACATTACATACAATATACTCTACTATAATATTTTCATTTCTGTGATTATAGGAGGGCAAATATATCATAGTGATAGAGCAATTGGTATCAGTCCCATCCCGAGGCCGAGGTGTGATGCTCGAATATATGCCTTGACCTCATCCATAATGCAAGGCGCCGACGACCTCAGTCCGAATGCCATAAAGATCGCGGACGTCTAAAGGCATTCGCCCCGATGCCAAGTTTAATAAGTTTTACACTGTGAAAAATTCTTATTTGATCTCATACAAAATTCCAAAATGTGAATAATGAAGTGTTAGAACTTTTCTAATTGTTGCTACATCATGTTTTTTCAAGCAGTAGTTTTCTTGTGTGTTCTGGTTTAAAAAATGTTACTTACTTCAGGAATTTGAAGGAATACCGTCGTATTCCTCGTCGTATTCGTATAGCTTTAGCTACAACTTCAGCCAGTTCGTATTTGATTAATAGTACGATTAAATATAGTGTGTACATTTACACAGAAGTAAATATAGAACCATTTCTTCTCATACATTACACAAGATATCTAGTCTTAAGACAGTTGTTCATGATAACATTAAGATAATTACTTATGTTGCAGCTAAAAATGTTAGCCAGTCAAAAGTCCTTAATGTGATAAAAACAGGCAAAAGTAATTTTTACTGAACTGGGTTAGTAAAAAGTAATTTTGTCCGAAAATCGCTGGTTATTAGTGCTTTTGTTTGCAAACTCGCAGTTAAAGTACTACTACTTTTAACGGTTAGAATATCATTCAAAATCACTGTTAAGCCATAGACTATATTATGATATCATAACTAGCCTATGGGCTAGTTAATTTAGTTTTAAATATAAATAATACATATATATCGGGCTGCCTTTCAAATTTCCGGATATAGAAGTACAATGGTTAAGTATTTTAATCGAGATGGAAATAACATTATGCGTATTTTATATTTATAACCTTAGTGTAAAAAAAATGTTTTTTTAAAGATGTGAACTTAAATTATCCCTTATAAAGAACAATTATAACAGATTTGCTATTCTACACGTGTAATATAATAAATTGTTAATTCATGACTTAGATTATCTTATGAATGAATTAGTCTTGTGGGCCCTAGCTTCGTTAGGGTAACTTTACCCGCTTTGCATGTGAAAGCCAATCATGACATGGACATAATTAGTAAACATACGTGAACCCCGACTACTTCAAATTGCCTTGTAAGCCATTTGATATGTATTGAAGAGAAATGCTCTGGAATAAATTATTACAATCTATATCTAGGAATGTTATAGACGAAAAATGTTTATATTGTAAATAAAAGTTTGTGAGGATGTATGTGCGTTTGTTACTATTTCACGCAAAAACGACTTGTCAGATTTGGCTGAAATTTTGCGCACAGATAGTTTATTACCTGGATTAGCACCTAACCGTGGTAAACGTGACCGAAGCGAGCGGAGCCGCGGGAATAATAACAGCAACTGTAGTAGTAATATAGAACAAATATAGAACAGAAATAAATTAATGAAGTAAGCTGTAGGAAGCAAATAATAATTAAGTAATCTTTAAAAGTAACATACTAATAATAAAAGAAAATAAATACCTATGTTATTTTTAAAAGTGTAAGAATTAGTAATGACTCAACAGTGCAGGTACCAAAGTCACATTTATTTCTGCATTATTAGTATCACGGTATTATAAAGGTCATTCGTCAACAAAGCTTTACATACTCTTTAGGGGTAAGGTAGTAACCCTTTTTAACCTGGAATTCAATCATATTTGGAATTCATTGCAGATGTCAGTGGGTGACCGTGAAAATGTAATATATTAGTAGACTAAAATAGAATATATATTTTTTTCAAATTA
>MOOZ01000456.1:958439-970802 GCA_002930495.1 Cecropterus lyciades | reverse complement strand
CACGAGAGTGTTGAAATAAAATGCAACGTGGAATTAATTAAGGCGCGTTCATTTTACACTAACGAAACAAAAGGATGCTTAATGTAAATAATAGAGCTGTTACGAAAGCTTGAGTCGCAATGGGGTTAGGCCATCCGTCTCCCGTTAACTCTGAACTGAATAAGTAAGTTGTCGTTCAGGATTATGTAATGAAACATTAATCTTGTCATTGTTCATTTACTTAATACCCACCACATTTTGATATTAACGCGATCTCTTAATAATAAATAGACTCTAGTATTCAATTGACGAAAAATTTTCTAAGAAAATTTAAGTATAAGTATGACAGAGTTAAAAATGCAATAGTTGTTAGTCGTCTTCATTAGACTTGATTTGAAGTAGCAACTTATCTATGGCCAACCTCAGGTAAGACTGACCTAACCTGGGGTTGATTACAAAAAAAAAACTCGTCAAATATGACGTTTCAAATTATTTATGTAGTGTTATTTAACTACTTAAATATTGTCAACTGTATTAAACTCAAAAGTCCCCTAAATTGGCATACCGATGACAAAATCAAAGTTCTTAGGTCCAAATTTTCTCATATAAACTGAATCTTGTTCAAAAATCAACCAAATATGTACAACAAAGTAGACTATGAAACTTACGCTCGATTTACGCAAACAAACATAGATACTTAACTTGAATAATAGAGTTGTTACCAGAACCTCACTTTGAATTCGGGCTCAAGCGATCTGTTTCCCACAATACCACAAACTAGTAACAACTACAAGGTAATCTAAATCAGGTCGATGTAATGAAGTGTAATACTTACCTAAATAGGTTGTATCGTGGCCTACATATAGAAGTTTAGAATTAATAGTTTAGTACTTTGAATAAAGGTAATACACATAATCCTTAATATAATATAATTTACTAGAAAGTTTGGAGTAGATTATGAAAACAACACCGCCACGAGCCGCCTGGAGCTTTTTAACACGGCTCCGCCCGCTTGGGTCATGTACAACGGTAAAGTAACCTATCTGCTTATCCTAATCCAGGCCATAAACTATCGGCGTACCAAATGTCACAATCCAGTTAGTAGTTTTTGCTTGAACAAGTAACAAACACATACGTCTTCACAAAGTTTTGCATATACAATATTAGCAATGATTAACGTTGATTGTAATAGATTGAAAGGTATATAGAAGATATCTTAAAGTGGCATACCACTCAGTCCTCGAGGGTAGCTACGCCCTTATAAATAATCTCAGGTAGAAATTCAATACTATTTCTGGTCGATTACAGTGCCCTTAATACGAGTTTCTTACATTTCCTCGAAACGTTTATTGTTTTCGTTTTGCCAATACAATGCAAAGTACGGTGTGAGGTATGAACGAAAATAAAAACGTAAACGTGAAATAGACTTTGCTATGTATCAGCGAAAACGTTAAATGTTTGTTTTAAGGAAACATAATAAACTTCTACTAAGGGTACAAGAGTGCCTTTGAACGGCAGAGGCAGTGGCTCGCTTCCTACAGCATCTACGAATAGCCTACGAACATCTACGAATAATCTACGAACATCTATTAATAAATAATTTACAAATATCTACAAGTATCTACGAACATCTATGAATGATTTACGAACATCTACGAATGACTAACGAAATTCAGCATAGAAAGTGTAGAAAAGAGTATTTATTTTTACAGAATAAACTAGATTATGGAGCTACTATTACGGAAATAAAAGAATACTCAACGTAAATAATAGAGTTGTTAGGTACACTTGAGTTAAAGCCAGTTGGACAGTTCTCTCGGCAAGTCTTTGTAGTAATTATTTGTTATATTGTTGCAAGTTATAAATTTCAAATGAAAGTTGAGTTGGCTTGCAGAAATCAGTACTATTATTCTAATATCTCTACGAAATGTTCTACCGCTTTAACTTTTGGTGGAGCACAGGACAACAAAGGTAGTAGAACTCTTTGTGGTTTGACTCCGGAAACATCACCGCTATACTTATTTCTGCTGCTATTTTCCACCATCCGAGGCATTCCAACTTAGTCCTCAGTCAACAAGGCATCTGTTGCTAACCTCATGTAATACTGTATTTATCTGGGGTTGAGTACAGATGCTCATGAGTCGTAGTGGTTACCTACTTACTATTTGGTGGACGGCATGCTCGTTTTCTACTTCCAAATTATAAAAAAATACATTTATGCCTTCAAATGCGAATTTTAAAAGCGATACATAGTTCTAGTTAGTGTTGTAAATGACATATGTGTTAAAAGTTTCAACAAGGTTCAAGGTTAAACGTTCAACATTCTAATTTAATTGTCTGGGATAGGATATATTGTCAATCTCAGGTAAGCGTCCTCCTTATTTATAAATTGATTTCAAATGTCCATGTACGATAGTGACCATATAACAACATACATACAACATATTGTATGATCCTTTGTTACTTCAATTCCATAAATAAGATATACGCTTTTAATATTTTAACATATATATTTTTTATTTCATTTAATTTTATTATATTATTATTATTATATAAAACTAGCTTAGATACTATACTTTGCAAGAAGCTTATTCGAGACGGTTTGTAAAATCATATAAGGAAAATTTCGAAGCAGCTTACCGCGCAGTAACGCGATAATTTCCCAAAGCAAAGTGTGAATATTTCGACACAGTTCACTATCAACTTATACTTTATCAAAAGCGAAAACTTTACATAGTTTTCTAAAACACGCTAATAATATTCAGTATTTCTGACGGATCGAAATACTGAATTAAATAAAATGGTAAAATTAAAAAAATATTGACGTTCTGACATTAAACTCAGAATACAGTCAGATTCATTAATCGATTGTCGTCAAAGACTATACGGTATATTTTATTGTTTGGTTTCGGGAGAAGTGGAGTGCAATAGGCTGACGGATCGTCAAATATTGCGCACAGAAGGTGGTAGAACTATTTGTCGTTCGACTCCAGAAGCACCACTGCTACGCCGCTACGGATTTAAATGTTTATTATTCGCACTAACATGAGACCTGAACTACATACAAATATAAATTGTCCGTAATTCCACTGGGATGATATAGATGTAATGCAGTTAAGTTTTAGTTTGTAGGGTGCAGTGATCGAGCGTATTTAAGATGAATGACGTACGAGTTACTTATAGTATGATTTTGGTTAGTAAAAAAGACAACCGACTTTTATGTCACAACAATGTAATAAATAATAATAATGTTGCTGGTTTAGGTATTTGAAGTATGTAAGCATTTAAAGTATATAATCTGAGTTATAATTAACAATAGTTACTATTCGGAAATAGGTGTGGGGGTAACTCCGGTGTCTAACCACGCAGGGTTACACCGCCGTCAGTACATAAGAAAACTATATAATATATTTTATTTATATAGAAACCGAAAAAAAATAGTTTCCAGCCATATTCATTTTGTCGATACAAAGATTTATCAATTCGCTATTGAAGGTAACAACATATTTCTTTATTTGTTAGCACTTTCACTACATCCGACCTTTGTATACACATCAGAAATCTCATTTCTGCTACATAACAGATTATTTCCATACAATAGGGGCAGAATGTCGGCGTTTGACGCTTATACAAGACATACAGAAGCAGATTGTACTAAATCAAATCCAATATTGAAGCAAGGGGGCTTTACACGTGCTCCTAGCATACATAATATATGAAACCTTAATGTATTCACCTTGGAAACGTGCCGCAAGTTTCTTTATTCTACCATTTTTACTATTATATTTCTAAAGTAATTGTAGTTATAGATTATAAATGCATAAATTATAAAACGTTCTACTGCTTAAACTTTAGGTGAAGCACCGGTGCTCCCCCGAAGCACCACCGCCACACCTATTTCTGCCAAATAACAGTAGTGTTATGCGCTGCTATGTTCTGGTCTCAAGGGAGACGTTATTAAAGTGTTTGTAAGTTCCGAAGTAATAAATACATTTACTCAAATCTATATACTTAGCGAAAACAAAGTCCCGTTGGTTTCATAATCAAGAACGGTCGGATTTCTAATATCTTTAATTTGTATGCATTTTCTCCGTCCTGAGTAGTAATATTTATTGCGTTTTTCTTATATATAAGTATCAAACGAGCATGCAGAACACCGTATGGTAAATGGCCACTGTAGTCCATGGACATCTGTAATATAAACCAAATACGTCTTATCTCAGCCCGATCTCAGATACGTTGCTTCTCCTGAGAACTAAGTTGAGACGCTTCGGGTAATTATGCCTTCCTAACCATATATAATAATAAAAACAAGACACGAAAGACAAAAACACAAACAATAATTAAATTTTTCAGCATTTGGTTACACGGATTATGAAGCAATGGTGTGCTAAATTTTTTAATTATTTATTTTGTTATAATACGAAGAAGAAAATAATATTACTCTATTATAAGTTAGGTAAAAAACTTTTTATAATTCTGGAGTGGTATGATCTCCACCGGGCTAGATAGTTATAAAGAACAGTTGTTAGAGTAGTATGTAGATTGTGTTTTTTAAACATTCAATTTCATGAATAAGGTTATTAAAAGAATAAAACTTAATAATCATTAATTGTAAATTATTTCTAGCTATGTGAGTATTATATTTTTTCAAAATTTGATTAAGTAATCACTGCAGCCCATACTCGGACATCTTAATTCGCGTCTACCACACTACAGCTCTTATACTAGCTGCGAAAAAAAAATGTAAGCGTGATTCAGAAAGGGATACAGTAGCGCCGCAAATATGTTGCTACTTGTGATAACTAAAATGGTTATCTCAAATACCCGCTGACTTAGATAAAGCGGGTATCTACACTATTCAAATGAAATGCAAGAACTGCTTCACGCTTGAAATAAGTCTGGTGGTAGCACTGACTACATTTTTAAAACTACACTTTTCAAAACTTTCACCGCTTAGTTTAAAACATTTAAAAATATGAATGATTTTATTTTAACAATAATTGTACTTACATCTAATGCAAAAAATTACTTTAAGTTTGAATATTGTAGTCAACAGCATTTTTTTTACAAAATTTCAGGAGAATTGCTCTATTCTTAACAACAAGCGATTTTGCATAATAAACACATGGACATTTCCATTTTGCTAGCGCAGATAAACCGAAAAGCGCTTACACTCATACGTAACAGCCCTTAAGCTGTGCGTATAACCCTTATATACATGTGCTTGAACATAAAAATAACAGTTTTAATACGTAACACACATGTTTTAGAAACATAGACTGTAATTTTACTACAGTACTTTTCATCTACAATAAGGACGTTGGTTATTAATTTATAAGTTTCCGGTGTAAAAAAACATGCAGTAGACTACGTGACTACATTAAAGTCTACCTTGAAATGGTCTACTAACATAATCAGTCAGACATTAAAATTATTACAAATTTTTGACTATTACATTGCTTTTAATAGTTCTAAATTTTTATCTTATAGGTAGACAATACTTTTGTAGGTTGTCAGGAACGAGTAATTTAGAAAATGACCAAGATACGTAGGTTTAATTATATTGAAAAAAATTAAGAAAGTAGAAGCGACCAGAGGTCGCTGTATTATTGTATTTTTGAAGGTGGTAGAACTCTTTGTGGTTCGACTTCGGAAGCACAACAGCTACACCTATTTCTTCCTAATAACAGCAGTGTTATGCGTTGTTGTGTTCTGGTCTGAAGGGTCTGGTAAGGGAGACATACATTTCCGAGGCATTCCATCTTAGTCCTCAGGGGTAGCAACGCGTCTGTGGCTAACCTTAGGTGAGACTTTGATCTTACATAGGGTTGATTACAGATGCCCATGGGCGGCAGTAGCCACTTACCACCAGGTGGGCTGCATGCTCGTTTGATACTTCCATACAAAATAATAATAATAATCGAGTGGAATGCAAGGAATATTTATTATACAATATACGCTGTAACTTTCTCAAATTAATAAAGTATCTCAAATATCAAAATAAATAAGACTGAAGAAGTCTTTTAAAAGCTTTAATGATTTTATATTTTAGTTTGTAGTATGAAGTAAAGTTGTTTTGACAATATTTCTCACTCGAATGAAATAATGTTTGAAAGTTGTTACAAGAAACGGCCATTAGTAATGGCATTATTCTGAGTAGATATTACAACTATTTTGTTGAGAAAATTATACCTCACGTTCAACTAATCACTACTATATTATAACACTTTTTCCAAGTTGTTCCAAAAAACGTTGTTTATTTTGCATACTTCCACGATTTCAGGCATAAATAATAAAGAACTTCCATTATCGAAAGAATTGATCCACCAAAGCAAAGGCCGAAGCAATTTCCCATTGCTACCACTAAATCCAACGTCGTTCGCGCTATTTGACGAGTCACGCGCTCATACGGACGGTTACTTAGGACAAACTTTACCTTACCGCCTCGACTTTCTTTTTTCGATATAAATCTTTTAGCTACTACATTGTAGTCCGGTTCGACACACGACGGTGAGCAATCACAATTCAAACCAGTATCGTTTAGACCAGGCACCTTCAATTTTCTCAGCTTTTCATAGTGTTTTGTCAAGCACTTTAATCCCTCCAAGTCACAATAACGGCCTTTGTATTCGACCGGTGATAAGTGATCCGTACAACTACAAAGTTCCAACTGAGCCTTTATACGACACTGAATTATACAAACTGAATAACTATAGTGACCGAAACCAACGAAATTCGTGGGTATTTCCTCAGGAAATCTACATTGACGGATTTCTGGAGCCGTTAAATAAACTTCTGGTTCATTGACTACATCTGTTATAGAATACACTACAGTGGCATGTGAACCTTTCTGCAAAATTATTCTCCGGTCGTGCTCCATATTCCAGAATGGCACGTCTTCATGAGAGTGGAGAAATGCTTCGTAATCCTCGGATATAATTACTTCCAGTGATCCGAGTCGACGTCGGTTTGCAGATGCAACGTAAAATAGAGGTAGATTTCCGGAAACATGGTTATTATTCATTGAATAACACACGCCATATTCCGTGGATATCGGTTTAAAAGTTTGGCAGCAATTTATCGGTTTATCATTCCACATGCATGCAATAAAAAGTTCATTGCACTCTGAGCGATAAATAGACGTCATATGTGTAAAATTCGTATGGCAAAATGACGCAGAATCACACGTGGAATCACAGCTCGAACAGTCGCCGTTAAAGAAAGCGATATCTTTGATAAAGTTGGCCATTGTTGCGCTACTTTCATGCTTAAACTTCCGAGAAAGCGTTGATATTTTGTCAATATTGGCAGTCTCACAAACAGTAATGGAGGGGAAAGTTGTATTCCAATCGACGTAATCGGTACGGGTGGTAAATCGTATCGTATTTTCTTGATACGTTGTATAATATTTGCAAATAGTAGCCGCCGCGGCTATCCACACTTGAAGATAGATGATAAAATATATGATTCTATAAACGAAATGAACGTCTTTACGAGCGAGAAAACTTGGTCCATGAACTGTTAAGTTTCGGCAAGTATGGCCGAGCCTCGAACAAAAAATATTAAGCTTGGATCGACCCGCTTGCATTTTGACTGCTTTACTCCACAAAGATTAGATGTCTACTGAAGGCGAAAATTTATTTCGTGATATTTTTGATACGTTTACCTACATTCAATAAGATCCATTAGTATCATGACCCATAATTGCGAATATACAATAGAAGTAAATGACGATAGAAAGGTTTGATATAAGATACAGTTAAAATGATTTCATTTGTTTGTTTTTTGTACCTATTGCAGTGGATACCATACGATAAAATCTCTATATTGTAATTGATGCTTTTAAATGTATAAAGCTCTTAACAATACTATTAATATTATACTAATTCACTAACTTCTTACTACACGAATATATACTTTGTACTTGAATTACTATTTATTACTTTTTGTAACAAAATGTGGCGATAAAGCAGAAAGGTCTTATATACATAATCAACATCGTCTTCAAACATTTGCTACGCCGGAGAAATCGCCGATACATTGTTAGCTTTGATGGAGAGCTCTAGGCGTGTTTCGGATTTTCTCTGAATAATTTCTTTACACATTTTGTATGAGCGCTGCAAATTTTTCTTATGCAAGATTTTCATAATATAGGTTATCATCATAATTAAGGTTTGCGAAGACCAATGGTAAATATCTAAACATTGATTCGATGGCTAAATAAGTTACTGGAAAAGAAAGTCATAAAATCTATATAAATAATTCCGTCAAAGGGTACGGTAAACTTGGTTGAAACCTAATCTAAATAATAAAACATAAAAAAATATTGATTTCGAGTCGACAACATGTATACGCAAAATTCGGATTGTCGAGTATTTTGTTAAATTCTAATGGTGCAAATAGTCGCCATATTGGCCACTCGGATGCCATCTTGAATTCCTTAAAGCCGATTCATGTAACAATAGGATAAACATGCTATTTAACGGCGTTATTTACCTTAGATAGTTTCGATATTTTATACTAGATGGCGTTACAAAATTTTACCTCGCATTTCTGCATCACGCTGCCGCGCTGTTGAGCACGTGTGTAACCTACACACGTGCTCAACAGCGTGCAACAGCTCAACGTTAACACGTGCGTATAACATATTTATATCGTAATTTGAATTTGGGTGTCGCTAGCACTGGGACCCGTATATTAAACTGTAAACTAGCTACTACAAGTGGTGGTGTCTAGCGAACTGGCAGCTTTTATGAGTATC
This sequence comes from Cecropterus lyciades, assembly GCA_002930495.1. Classification (NCBI taxonomy): domain Eukaryota; kingdom Metazoa; phylum Arthropoda; class Insecta; order Lepidoptera; family Hesperiidae; genus Cecropterus; species Cecropterus lyciades. Next base: position 962,059 of record MOOZ01000456.1, on the reverse strand, counting down.
TGCTTCTAAGTCTAAGGTGTAATACCTTTTAGTTGATTATAACTACAAAAATATCTACCTACCTATAGTCTCACTTCAACCGAGCGAAGCTGGGTTTTTATCTAGTTATAATTAAATTCTTGAAAATAAATAAAGAAAAAGTTAATAAAGTAAATAAATTCTGACCGTAAACGTGTTACTCTTAGATTTATGACGGTAAAGGGTAATTAAAGTTAGAGAATGCTGACATATTTAGGTGGTTTATACGTTTTGTGAGATTCATGATCTGATTATAAGGATTACGTACACATAATTAGGTTACAGAGCGATAAAATACGGGCTTTAATGTGAGAACATTATATTACCTGTATCTTTTTTTAATAGATTATTTCTTTTTGTTTTATAACCTAGAATCTTTTTATGGCTGTCTGTATCTACAATGATTTTAAAACAAAATGCTTATATGTAATCTATTTTCGACATAGACAAACGATAATATAGACACGTTTTAATTAAAATAAAATACAAAAGTGAGTACATAAAAGATAGATTTATTTACAAAATTACTTTAAATTTTCAATAAGATGGCATTGCCCGAGCGTTTCTCTACGGAGAGTCTTTAATTTCCAAACTGTTCGTTTATCAGTGCACTAGTTACTTCAAATACACTTCTTGGTACGTGAAATAGCACTAATTGTGAATTTAGTCAGTTCCACATAGTAAATAACGCTAATGTATTACTTAAAACCTATATAGTCTTAAGTAGTAATCTTACTAAAAGGTATCAAAACAACACAAATCTTAGTAACTAAGGATAACGTGATTAGGTACAAATATGTATAATATTGTGTGGAATTGTAAAATATTCTTAGTGGGTAATTTAGCATTTGAATTTTTAATTTTATGAAAGCAAGAGTTTTTATTCCAGGCTTAGGGTGTCATAAAGTCATATTGTTAGTACGTTAGTGTTTGGACATGCTGTGTGCAGATGTGGATGGATGTGAACAAAGGTAAATGGACGAATTGTAAGGATAGACATTAGCTTTTAGGATAAGATTGCGTAAGAGAAATAAATCTACACATTAATTTACTTCATATCCTGTGATTTCACTATACTACATTTTCATTAGCATTCCAACATCTTATGCTGGTGATACTACAATTGTAAATATAAAACATTTCTGTCTTAATATCTGATACGGGTTTTATTCTGTAATACGAAGTAATTAGTTATTCAAATGAAACTGAAAATTAGTTGGAGACTTCGTACGTCTTTGAGAACTTTTTCAGATAACCCTAAAGTATATACGTTGCTTCACTATTTTCTGTTCATCCTAAAATCATTTAGTCATTTGTCCATTAAATATTTTTTCTTTCTAGGTTGTAATACACGCAAAGTCACCCACAGGAATATTCACTTCTGTACATCTTTGTATTTAGATGTGTAAACATTTGTATCGTGTTACAGGATATAAGCAGCAAGATTTTAAGTACAAATGAAGTAAATGATAAAGTGAAGAGTTTACAAATACTCGTATGCCGTAGTAAGTTAATTCAGCGTAATGTGCCTCGTTCAGTGTTCTGGTCATATGTTTTAATGCTTATAACTACACTGCATACCTCATTTTCCCTTATTACGGGCGAGTATATTCCGGAGATTTCATTTTGAAGCACTCGGTCGAAACAGGTGCATTTAATAATTTGCATGGAAGAACATTACATCTGCATATCCTAGTAATAAATTCAAATGTTTGTAGGACGTATGTAGATTGTAGGTACGTGTATATTAATTAGTAATAAGGCTCTATAAATTATGACATTTAATTATATACTAAGCAGAGTCTGCATTAATTGATATCAAAGTCAACGGTTCTCGTATCCGAAGATTGCTAACTATGCCGGAATCTGTCTGTGAGCTCAAACGAACTGCGGTTACCCCTTAATAATTCATCTTCGAACCAACTCGAACTAATAATAAATACTCGGCTTATAGACCGTTTGAATTATGAATGAATAACGGCGCCAAATGATTGAATTCGGCTTTCATAACCAAATTGGTTTCCCTTCTGAATTCGTGAGTTCATTACAGACTTGAAGTAAGAATTAGCTTTGGTGAAGTTTAGAATAATTATTTGTTTTTATATTCTGTTTTGGTAAGTTCTTTAGATGTCAAATAAAGGTTTCATTTCTTAAACCAGTGGAATTCCAAACAAATTTCCAACCTTTAATTTTCACCTTAGAGCTAAATTAAAAAAATGTAAATAGGTGTTCAGTTATTTATAATTTATAGAATGTGTTTAAAATAAGCGAACTTTTAAAGAAAGTTGGAACCCCCAATTACCCCCGTAGGGGTTGATTTTCCAAAACCGGTGAAAAATTTGTTTTGTTATACCAATCCATACTGCTGCATCAAAATGGACTGCCAAATAAACTGGCAACCGCTATTACACCCTCTTCGTAATTTATTTACAAAAACGGTGAACTGGATGTTAATTCCTATCACACTATAAAGCTAAATACTAAGCTTCATTGACCTTGCATCTATATTGGTGAACATTCATTAAAACTTCATTCCCTATAGGGGTTGATTTTCGTAAAACGGTGAAATAGGTGACATTATATCAAACCGCAAAGTCAAATGGTAAGTTTCATTGAGCTTTCATCAAAATTGGTGAACTTCTAAGCAATCTTGCAACCCTTATTTCACCACCTTAGGGGTTGATTATTTAAAAAGGTGAAATAAATGTTTCAGTATATCAAACCACAAAGCCAAATGCTAAGTTTCATTAAGCTTCTATCAAGATTGACGGATTTCCAAACAAATTTGCAACCCTTATTTTACTACCTTAGGGTTGAGTTTCTAATCCAGTAAAAAAAATGTTTCATTATATCAAACCACAAAGCTAAATACTCAGTTTCAATGAGCTTGCATTAAAATTGACGGACTTTCATACAAACTTTCATCGCCCATTTAACCCTTTTAAGAGTAGAATAGCTGAAATTCTGTTCTTAGCTGATGCTTACGTTATAAAAGTAACTTCTTGTCAAAATATCATGTTTCTACCTTCAGCAGTTTAGGCTCTGCGATGTTTAGTCAATACGTGAGTGAGCATATCTTTTCTTTTATATATATAGATAAATAAAATTATTAATGTAAAAAATGTTTTTAAATACAAGCTTCTATTTAAATGCACTGAAAAGAAAATAATAAAGTATGTAGAAGTCAAACCCATCATTTTGATGTATTATACAATTTTACTTGTCGCGAGATTTTTCAGATTAGATTGATTAAGATTCTAAATTTATTCTCTCTTTTCAGTGCATTGAAATAAAAGCTGTTTTTAAAAACATTTTTTATTATAGTTTATTTTCTCATTTTTAGTTATCCCTCGACATAATACCGTAATTAATAATGAATGTGTATGTATTATTTAATCAATGTATTAATATAATGAAATGTATAATAATAATGTAAATGTAATAGACTGATGGATTAATTTAATTATAAAATACGTGTGTACCTTTAAATATTTGTATACCCAAGAGGGTTGAATGTAGCGTACTTATAAAACCAAATACTATGTACATCTATTTCTCCAACTTATGTTCACAAATAAAGTATTATGAATTATTATTGTGAA
>MOOZ01000456.1:941837-952891 GCA_002930495.1 Cecropterus lyciades | reverse complement strand
TAGTCATAGCATAATAAATACCAATAATAATGTACGGCAATTACCATAAAGTTTTAAATGTCTGCTAAAGTTCCACTGAAAACAGTCGAATCCTCCTCCATTTTTGAAATCGGTTAAATAAAGCGAAACATGTCAAAAACGACGTTTTTTATGAGTCTTTTTGTTTTTAGAATTTATTCTAATATCGGCAATAGTGATACATAAAAACAACAAAGCGTGTACCTATTATTGGTAAAATGTGAAAGTTACATCCCTTGTACAGACAGACGAACAGCGAAGCTTTATGATTAAGGGTGCGTTGGCACACTTGAGTGCGAAACCTTAAAACATAATTAACATTCTTATTAAAATATGATTTTATAATGTAGTACTCCCGTAGAAGCAACGTTGTTTACAAGTCCATGCATAACAGAAAAATGTACATCACATTGTAAGAACGTAGCATTAAAAATAATGATGAAATAAAAAAAAAAAACATTAATTTGCATGTTAGAGAACGTTGTTTTCTGAACTTCTATGCATATTAGAGATGAATTTACATCAGTTCTGCTTTGATATGCAATGACTAGAGAATGGTTTTACGGTGTACTAAAAACAAAAAGGTGCAGCGTTGAGATTGCAGAATAAATAAAATTCATTAAATCTAACTTCGGCTCCGGCCGGCAGGCTTTCATAAAACCTTCGATCACTTTGATCGAAGCGTCAAACCTATTTTTAACGACTGGTTTTTTCGACGATAAATATCAAAGACTACTTTCAAATGTCTGGCCATCAATTCGAGTAGTAGCAAGCATGTGGTGCCAATAAAGGTTGCCGGCCGCTGCGTTAAGTAATAAACGAACATGGTATTAGAGAATTGATTGTATTACAATTTGTTGTTATTTGTAAACATGCCTTCATGGTTTAATTATAATTTATTTATTTATGTATTGATTATGCCAATTTTTTTATGGTATCGTACGAATCGTGGTCATTGGGATTCGCAATATGCCGCATAATGAGTACCCATTAAATATATCTGATTTTCGGTGATATTTTAGCGGCGGGTTTCGATGGAACTTCAGATAAATCATCGCTGATCCTAAAATAATAAAGAACAACGTTTGCACAGTAGTCCATTTTACGACGTATGCTCCCTAAGGGAGTTAAAAAGACGAAGTCACGGATTACAGCCTGTTAGTTATATTATTGTAAAATAATAAATTAAAGCGTATAAGGAAAATGATCCATGTTTTCGTATTATTTTGACTCCATTTAAGATTTTGTCAAAGAGGAGTTCTTTATTCGGCATTACCAGTCTTAATTTATTAACAGTCTAAATGAAGTAGTCCGGGCGTCCATCTTGAAAACGTCTGAAAACTTTATGAAATGCGAAAGTTTAATTAATTATTATCCTATAACTTTTTACAAATTAAGAGACTTAAGAAAAGTATCTTAATAATCATTACGAGAAATATGAGTTCGCTATCTTAGTATTTATTTAGCTTTAAAATATAATCGACAAAGCGAGTAGATACTACGAAATAAGCCTCTTCTTTGATTCAAAGTAAATTTCATATCAAATCTCTAGTGTTATTGACAATCCTTTGAACGTCATGTTATTATTTTTGATCAAAAAAGTCAATTGAGAACAAAAATCATGGGTAACCTCAAAGTTATTAGAATTGTAGAATGAGCTATTCGCATATTAAAAGTAAATATAACTTAGACGAGAACAAAATGCTCGGTAAAAAGTAAACAGTTTATTAATAGTACCTAAATAAATATTTATAGAAATAGTGCAGAAAACCTAACCAAGTATTTAATTATAATTTACAATTTTGTTGGTTTTCAAAGGATATTTTCTATGCTAATTATAATTTGAATAGCTTTTATCCGTCTGCTTGCGTCACGTACCATATTAAAATGTAATATATGTGTTAATCTAAGCAATACACTATTTATGTGCCACATATTACCCAAATCTAATCAGTAGTTTTTGTATGTAAGAGTAACACATACATACTCACAAACTTTCGCGTTTATAATATTATTAGTAAGATTATCACTCATATTCTGATATGTGAGGGTGTTTTGTTCAATTCATGGACGTTTTGTTTTATACGGGCTGATATCAAAATGATAAATTTCAGTTTACTTTCTGTAAGTATACCTACATATTCCTAATCGTCAGAGCCCATGATACACAAAGAAATGCCGGTGTCAGGGACTGAAGAAATTTTATAGGCACAAGAAAACACAAGTTTATAGGCACAAGAATTTTACAAATTATATACGTTATTTAAAACAGAATGAATTTGAAATTAATTTTCATTTATTTATCACAAAGCTTTCAGTTCAAAAGCTGGGCCAAAGATAAACTGGTGCGAAAGTGTTCAAGCGTAAAGTTCATGTTTACGAGCTGCTCTGTTTATTTTGAGGACGTTGCTACTAGAGTGTAGAGTTTTGGTTATCGGACGGGGAATTCTGAGTATAAAGTGAGGGGATATATGTAAGTATATTGTGCATGGTCAACCCAATATTGACTGCTGGACACGGGTCTTCTGTCAAAATGAGAGACTTTTAGGCTATAGTTCATTGCATTGACCGAGTGCGAATTCAGGTCTGAATTGGTTTTTTACACACCTTTGGGTGCGTGTTTTTTTGTTAATTCTCAAGTGTGTTGGTTTGTTTTCTCATAATGTTATTCTAAAGTAAATAATTTATAATTAATTTATAATACGCACATGATTTTAGAAAAAACAGTGGTGCCTGAATTTCCAACCTCGGACACTCGAGTGAGAAGCTGAGTTTTCAATACCTTAATACATATATAGTAAAGTCATGTACATGAACATAGAAACATCCCTAATTTGTAAATTCATTTAAAACATTAAATCAAAAAAGTATGCTAAGCTATATCAAAACAACCTACATATTTTTGTAATTTTTTTTTTTTCAATACCAAAAAATAATTTTACATTTTAGTTTCAGATGTACCTACCAAGTTGATCTTAAAAATATATAAACAGTACAGTTTCGAAATTTTCTTAATTATTGCAAGCACTAGTTTTAAATACGCGCATCAAGTATACAGGTTTAGTTCAATTAGGTACATGGGTATGTAGCGAATGTATATATTTATATAAAAAATATATAATTATGAGTGATCTGTTCATAAAATATTTATTATTTTTAACAAATAGTACCATTATATTATACTTCTTAATTGTATTCCTTCAAAACAATAATCTCGTTGTGCTTTCTCAGTTGTCGCTACGTGAGTCTAGTGCTTACTCTACCGCACTACTACGCGTATTGGTAGAGGAAGGTTCGATAAATGGTAAAACTGTATTGTTGATTTTAAACCGCCAATCAAATCTGCAACCAAGTTTTAATAGTTGCTATATAATGACAACAACCGAGAAGGACATTTACCCACTAATAATTATCCACCCAAGTATTGACCACGCCCGACTTTGTTTAATTTAGCAGATTAGTGATGATTTAACCTCCAAAAACTAAGTCGGAGTCACCATGTCTTTCATAGTTAAAAATATTATAAATTCCAAATTTTGTGTGCTTGTTAGTTTTTCAAGCAAAAACTACTGGTCGGATTTTATTGAAATTCGCCATACAGAAAATTTGCGTACTAGTTTAACATATAGAATACCGTGGTAAACATGACCGAAGCGAGCGAAGCCGCGAGAACAGCTAGTAACGAATAAAAGATATCGGGAAGAAAAAGTGTAATCACAAAGAGTTTTTCAAATGTTTGTTCAAACAGGTTTGCACTTTTATATGCGGCCCAGATAAAAAAGGGCAGTGAGTACTGCATTGAATTACGGTTTACCATGTTCGGTGTAAGCTTTAAAAGGATTTGTTTAAAGGTTTTGCTATTAAAGTAGCTGTAAGCATACGCCAGAATTCATAGTAAGTTGCACAAAAACTGTAAGCGAAGGTACTCACCGGCAAAAGCGAACACGTTTTTCGAAAAGGGAGAAATCTGTGAGTGCTGATTTGGAGGGAAAAGGCTCTCTGTCACTCTGCATTTCTTGTTTGCGTGTTTGTTCAGATGTGAAATCGACGTTAAGCGAGCAACGAAATCGTTTGGACGGATCAGCGAACGAGCTTCGAGTTTTAAAGGGAATGTTGTATTTACGTGATGAGAGGAAATACAAACGATGTAGGCTTTGTTAAATAAATTATGTTTTCATTATTGATCCATTAATGTTTTTTCATTCACAGATCTTCTATTAGAAGAATTTATGAGGTTAACTTTTTATGTTTATTTGTTAAAAAAAATCATTTATGCAATTTTTTTTGTTAGTAATTTTAAATAGGTTATCGTTAATCAATTGAGTACGATAGTTCACAAACTCTGGTTAAAAAGTTAATTTTGGAAAGTTCTTATATATTCATGGTTCCTTACGAAGTCTTACTTTAAGTATGAAATAATCGATATTCTACTAATATGTATACAGTAAACATATTAGTAGAATATCGATACATATGTATTAAACATAGACATAAACGTCTGCCTGGCCGGGGATCGAACCCGGGACTCACTGCGTGTCAGACCGGTATGGTGACCGCTCCACAATGTGGGTCGTGATGCCTAGCTCCGCTTTTAACTACCGCCGCTCGTATTATTTTTGCTTTTATTACAATTCAGTGTTAAAACTAATTATTACCATTCATGTTGAAAATTACATGCAAATAAATAAAAAAACGATGCTTAAATTTCAAGCCTCACTTACAACTGAGTTTCGCAGCATTCAGCATTCAGAGATATTTAAATTCTGAATATATTCTTCAAAAAAGTAAATGATGAATTTTAATTTTATTGAACGAAAAATTTATTTTATGGAGTATGTAGAAGACTAACGGGAAATGGAGATCTGTTCTTAAGCACTATTTCTCACTTATAAAATGGAATATTTTCATGCTGAAAAGCTATCGTTCGTTTTTTAGATTTTGAAATTTTCTTTTTTTTACCTAAGTACCTATTTTTAATCTTCTGGACTGGCTGACTGGACTTCTCTAACACACGAATTTATAGGTAAAATTGAACTTGTATTTATTCATTCAAAATATACTTACAAATAATCCTGATTATGAATTACAAAGTATCCTGACAAAACATATTTTTATTTATATGATCCATGTAAACAACAATTTCCGATAAAGATAGCAAACTAATAAAGTCGTTGCAATGCAATCCAGAAACCTCTGGTACTATTGTCGTTTCTTTCTTCACACCTCAAGTAAGATAACGGACTTTAGATCTCACATGACTATGGTTTCTTTTCGTATACAACCTAGACTGTCAGCGAAAATATATTTTTTTAAATCGAATCAAAATTTTTTTTCATAAAAATTTCTTGCAAATATAAAATATTTTTAAATGAAACTCAAAAATGATGTGACAATATTTACATGAATTTGATTAATTTATTTTTAGAGTGAAGAATGCTTAACAATACTCAAATGGAACCTCCATTCCAGTATTGTTAACAGCGAGTAGAAAGCCACTATTATTTACATAACACTCGTTCAGTAAAAATAAAGCGAAAATTTAATTTGCCAAAATGCAATTAGCAGCGTACGTGAGAAAACCAGAGCACGGGGCATCAGATACCGATATAATATTTATTCATTTTCTTCTACTGCTTGTTATTTCAAGATTACTTGACCCACCAGTAGCGTAATTGCTATTCGCTCCAATTTATGTTTTCAATGTGGAAGGTTATGTTTTATATGTTCAATCATTACAGATTTCTTGTTAAATATGCCTCACATTTATTAAACAGATTCAAGGCTGAGACCAAGATGGGTTTTCACGTGATAATTTATCGAATTGAAGGGCAGATGGGTCTAAAAAGGAGTTTTTTTTTTAGTAAAAAAGGAATTTGCAAATTAACTAATTTTATATGATCTTTACATAATTTTATTATATTTAGCTGGACTGCTAACTTTTGTGATAACTTCTTAGTTTTGCAACAAATAATTATAGAAATCTTTACATGTTATATTTTTAATCACATGAGCGAGCGAGTAGGGACACTCCTTTAAACTTTGACCACGCATGCAGCGCGCACGACACGATTTTTCTATGACGTTTAGCAAAAAGGAGGACTTACAGTAGGACAAAACATTGAAAAAGAGGACATGTCCTTCTTTTGGATACCATCTGGCAACCCTACGCCCAAGCAATCGACGTTAATCGATGTCATCAAGCGATGAAAAAATGTTATCAGTCGACGCCAATTGCCCATCAAGTTTAAATAGGTCGATGGTAATCGATATAAGTTGTCGTTCATAGATCGGCACATCGATGTAAATTATGGTTCATTCAGACTATTTTTTATAAATACTTACTTATATTTCGACACTTATTTCATGGTATCTCTATGTCGATTTCGCCTCTTATTCATCAATCAGTCGTCAGTGCACTATTCAGTGATGATCGGTTTATCGAGCCAATAATATATCTTTATTGTTTACAAATGGTTTAGTACGAATATCATAATTTTGCTTTTACTCTTGTACGTCATGGTATGTTATATTGCAAGCGAAATTACATTGAATCGTTGGGAACATTTCAGTCGTAGTATAGCATCAAACCGCGGTGTCCCGACTCAATTCAAACAAAAATACCCCACAAAGGAACAATTAAAACATAACATGAAAAGTAACTGCGATTCAATTTCTAAAAAAAAATACGCAACGAAACGAAACGAAAATGTATGCTGTCAAAACTCTCTATAGTAGTATAATCTATGCGATGGCATGAATACTATAATTATTTTTGCTTTAAAGAAACAACGTGATTGTACTTGATATTTGTCTTAATTGGTATGGTAATGTTATGAATGTGACAAATTTCTGATATGAACTTATTACAATTAGCTAACACATGGTCAGTATGTAAGCCGGTAAGAGTCCGGCATAACCATCTGCGTCTCCCCGTGGCGTAGTGGTCCATTATCCATGACGGATTTCCCCACGTGAAAAAAAAATAGTCAGTATGCTGATAATATACATCGTATAAAACAACAAAATATATCAAATAATATCTTCAGAAATAATACTGACTCAGTTTGAGATATTCACGTACGTTTGTTCAATATCAACAACACACGCACGTAAAGGAAATTGCATGTCACGTAAAGATATAGACATTATTATATAACTACAAACACGCAGTGAAATACATGGGGTAATTTTCATATTTATAATATTTTACAAGTAACTTTGAGTTTTTTTATATTGAAAACTGGTGAAATAAATCGAACGAAATTAATATGAATAAATAAACACAGATTTAAAATATTTTGATTAAGTAATAAAAAATAGTATTTGCAAATAAAGTTTATTTCTTTTAAACGAAAAGCTGTGCAAATTATAATTTATGTTTGTTTAAAGAAAGAAGTATAGCAATTTAGTGAGGTAATGCTGCTACTGTCTTGAGTACTGCTACTACTCGGGGCAGCGACTTGGCTCATCTTATTTATTATTTTAGTAAGGATAGGGTTATAAATATTTAGCTTAACGTATATTGTACTTCTGAATAGATTCAGCGAAAAAAAAAAACTTTTCATACTTCTATGTACCTTTGTCACATTTTCATCTTTTGTAAATTATATTAATTTAACAATAATTTTATGAATAGCCAAATCCATTTAAACTTTCAAATCTTAAAGCTTTTCTTTGAGTTTTAATGTTAAGCTTTACCATATTGTTCACTTTTTAATTTAGTTAAAATTAATGATATTACATTGTATAATCGCGTTGTAAGTCACCTTTACAAAAGCGTTTTAACTTTAACTTTCTTTATTGGCAGAATTGTCCCACTTAAGCGATTCTTTGATGTTCTTCTTAATTTTTATCTCAATGGCCTCTTAATAAGAAATTTAGAGGTCCTCTCAGTAAGAACTTTAGAGCTCTACCCGTGCTAAAGAAATTTTCAATAAATATTTCTAAGTTAAATTCATGTCAAATTTATATGACGTATTTTTATACGGATAGATTTTGAAGGTGGTTTTAAAGTTTGAATGTGATTTTAAAAATGACGATGGAGGTTTCAAAAGCGTCGCGGCTTGATTCCGGAGGCACCTTCGCCACATCTATTTCCGCCTTATAATAACAGTGATAAGCGCTGCCCTATTTCGATTGAAGAGTGTTATTATGGATGGTCATTTCTATTAAATGTTACAATTTATTGTCTAAGGGCAATAATGCATCTGACAACTGCCAACCTCAGAACTCTTATCCTATCAGGGACTAATTATAAACATCCGTTAGCGGCACTATCAGGTTAACTACATATTCGTGTGCTTCTTGTTAAAAAAATGGAAGCCTTGCATTGCACTAAGAATATAACTCAAGTATCTTTCATAATGACAGAATAAATTACTTAATAGAGAATACGATTATATCTCGTTTTATAACTCATATTTTGTATATAAAAATATGTAATAATTCATAAGTGTTCCACTTTCACGTAATTTTAACAACATAAAATCCCGACTATAATGTTGCATATTATGTTTTAATTAACCGTTGAGGTTCAGCCACTTCAAAACCTTTTGTGGATTTAACATGATTGTGTAATGGAGATATACGAAGATAATTTTGTAGTCAAAGTACTATACTACATTAATGCGTAATAGGGAGGGCAATCATTATCAATTTCTAAATAGATTTGAATCGAAATCTGATTGATCCACAAAAGTATCGAAGATTTTTACTAGACTGCGTCAAAAGGAGTGAAAGTCTTTCGAGCTCATAATATATGTAAGTACGCTTATATATATTGATTTCAAAAGGCTCCACGGATTTTAACATTAAGTTGTTATGAGATTTGGTGGAGTTACACGCAATACATAATTTTTAATATGGAGTTTGTAAATAAAAAAATTGAGGAGGAAGGGAAGAGTTTGTGTTTTTCATGCTTTTTGATATCCAATCAAACGAAAGATGACGTGACTGACACAAAATCTCAAAGAGGTTCTGTAGGAATACATAGTCGAGAAAGAAACCGGTTCACCCTTTTCACGTATCCTTAAATTACGTCGACTGAAATGTGAAAAGATCAATATGATGTAAAATAAAGTAAAGAAAAAAAACACTTTTGATAAAAATGTAACAGCAAAATCAAATTTCGATTTTGCTTCTATCTAACATCGAATCGCTAGGTACATTACTTTATTAGCACGGATTAAAAATCGATGTTTTAGCATAAAAACGATTCCCCAATTAATTTATCAGGTCGCAATTCCTAAGTTGTACAATTTTGATAAAGTTGTGAAATTCTAATAAAATACCTAACTTCAGTAGAAACATGAGGAACATTTAGTTTCAGTCTAGAATTAAGTAACGTAATCTAAAGCGCAGGTAGCGAGACTAAATCGCTATCTAGCAACGAGATTACCACAGATTGAATGACCTATGACCTACTTAGCTCCGTGAGACAAACCGTTTAGGTCTTTCGCAGTCAAAGCCTATAATACTACATGTCTCTACTTTTCTCCACCGTAATTTTATTTTTTGCTCGAAATAAAAGATACGCGGGTTTATTATAACTATAAGATTTTTGGCGAAACGAAAGTACAATTTGATTTTATTATCGACAACGCCGCCATTTTTTTGGAAACCATTCCTCTCAAATTTAATGTTTATTGAATATAATATATATTATTATTTTCAAGTGGTTATATATTGTCAATTAAAGTGTAGTATAATTATATATATATATATATATACACTACACTACACTATATATATACGATTTAATTATTTACTATGTGTTAAATAAATAAACATTAAAATTAAAACTTGCCTATAAAAAGACATTTTATATCAAAAGGCCAATTCGATACATAAATTAAATTACATAAAATATTCTGTGTAAAACTTAATTTATCACGTTGATGTACTTACACAAAACAATGCCGCCCTTTATCGTCATATCGTCTATATCGTCGTAGAGTATCGCATTTAGTACCGAAATATTATTAAACAACCTTCAAAGGATACATTTCTAAAACGATAAAGTATACACTAATACTTTTATGTCTTAGAAAACAGTCAAAGTCTGGTATTTTATTACGATTTGTTGAAGGACATGAATAAATAAAAAGAGAAATAACATAAAATAAAGCCAAACTTCTACCTGTACAACGACGACGGCTCCTGTCTTAACCGTCATCAGTATCTCATTTTGTCTTGCTTTGTTAAATTTAATTAAAGTAGTACGTACGTAGTACAATTGCTACATATAAGAGAGAAATTATATTGTCATTTCATAGGCATGGAGAAACTTGTAACGTTTATATTTTTGCAATTTCTGCTTTATTAATATTTTTTGCTGATTTACAGTACTCATAAGGTGGTGATGTGTGTATACTCATGTGTGTATATATACGTCTCTTGTCACGATTAGTGTTAGTTAAGGTAAATTATCTGACTATCCAAATCCAAATAAATACAGTTTACAACATCGGCTGTCACCAAAAACAGGACATTGTTTTTCCTACCATATGCTAAGCAAACCTTCCGAAATAAAGAGATTCCGAAATTCTCCAGTTTGAAGACTTTTTCTTTCTCGTCTATGGTTTAGCCCTTCCATCCTTATAACCCTATGAAACAAAGTTTTTTATATTTATTTGATTGAAATAGCAAACGAGCATGCAGTCCACCTGATGGTTAGTGGTTACTGCTGCCCATGGACACCTGTAAGCAACTTCGTATAGAATAGGGCTTCTATTTGAAGTCGATCACAAATGCGTTGCTTCTCCTGAGGACTAAGATGGTCGCCTTATATATAAGTGAGCCGGCAAGCACACCCTTTCACCGATACGCAATTACTGCTTCACGCTAGAAATAGGCGTGGCAGTGGTACCTCCCCGGTCGAACTACACTAGTTCTACCACCTGTGACAAAGTTATATAAAATAGTGTAAGTCATAATAATACATATCTATACTAATATTATAAAGCTGAAGAGTTTGTTTGTTTGTTTGAACGCGCTAATCTCAGGAACTACTGGTCCGATTTAAAAAATTCTTTCGG
>MOOZ01000456.1:890598-903817 GCA_002930495.1 Cecropterus lyciades | reverse complement strand
TTCCGTAGCATTAACGTATTTTCCGTAGCATTAATAAAGTTATATCATCTATACTAATATTATAAAGCTGAAGAGTTTGTTTGTTTGAACGTGCTAATCTCAGGAACTACTGGTCCGATTTGAAAAATTCTTTCGGTGTTAGATAGCCCATTTATCGAGGAAGGCTATAGGCTATATATTATCACGTTAAAACCAACAGAAGCTGATCAGCAATGAAGAATGTTTCAAAATCGGTTTTTTTTTTCTAATGAGAGCTTCCGCTGCATGCATAATGTTTATGTATGTCACGTTACATTTCTTTTTAACGCGGGTGAAACCGCGAGCTCAGCTAGTAATAAATAAAGCTGAACAGTTTTCCAACTACCAACATCAGTTTGTTTTTCATCGTGCTTGATGATGAGTTATGAATTACAAAGTCATTCGGTTTTTGGAAAAATGCTATATCTCAAAACCGTAGCTTGTTCGAACCAATTTTCGTTGAAAATTTTCCTTGACATCTACAACATATATTTTATTTTTCACTATCTTAGTTTAAAGTTAGAGGGGGACACACATTTTACCGTTTTGAAAAGGCTTGTCTCTCAATCAATCGACTTTGAGAAAAAATGGTTTTAGAAACCTCAATGTCATTTTTGAAAACCTTTCTATAGACATCCCACACGTGTAGGTAAAACGAATTTTTTTTTTTTATTTTCAGTTCCATGTATGGGGAGCCCTCCCAAAATTTTTTATTTTTTTATTTTTGTACATCATTCGGAAAGCGGTTTACAGAATACCCTTACCTACCAAGTTTAAACTCTGTAGTCTTAATAGTTTCCGAATAAAGTGGCTGTGACATACGGAGTATCAGTTGAGTTGGCGGAACTGTCGTTTGCCCTGTCGTGCTGTGGATTATTCTTGGCTTTACTCGACTCGCATTACAATTACCATGAACCGAATACGTACGTACGATGACGGTGCTGCCGCTCGCCCATACCTGACGCCGTCATATATTTAACTATCGTTTTTCATTCCCTTATCATTCTGAGTTATCGTTATAATCTGCAACTTCAAAAATATTTTGTAGCAATCTCCACGGGTCACTACTTGGGTTCCACTTTAATCTGGGATAGAAGCCTTTTGATACCTTTGCGCCTTTAATAGCATTAAAAGGTTGCAGTGACTTTTAATTTTATGTGTTGAGTACATTTCTCTAAATATATTTCTCGTTTAACTTTGTTCTACGCCTAATAGTGTATACGAGTGAATATCAGGGTTAAAAACAAATTAAGGGTAGGTACTTTAATTTGGGTTGACTATTTTACCCTTAAAATTGATTTTGCAACTGGGAATTGATCCAATTCAAATCTAATTTGTCGCACGCATTTTCAGCGGAACAGATTATATCTTCAGCTTTTCTTTGCTTTGAGCGTAGCGATGCTACGTTTTTGTTAACAAACAAATTCACCATCTTTATATACTTTCTATCAGATCTTAATTTTTTCGAAGGTGGTTGAACGAGTATGGTTTAACTGGGAAAGTACCGCGATACAATTTTCTAACGTGAAACAGTGCTTGCGTCTCGGTGAAAGGTTTTCGGCACACTTTAATATGAGGCCACCTTCTTAGTACTGAAAAGAAGCAACGCGATATGATATTGATAAATATCACTAGATGGACTGCATGTTCGAATTGCTACTTTAATCGTATAAAAACACAATAGGTTTCACATAAATATCATTTTAAATTTACTAATAGTAAGAACCTTCTCATCGTACATTTGCAATTGAACTACTGTGTAACCACATTTAAATATATATGTGTCTATTAATCGTTAATGCCTGCAGTTTACGAAAGAATTATTAGGAAGTACCTACTACCTTTACATCATCTGTATGTTAAACCTTTAGTCGCCATGAAGTTGCACAGTGCCATTCACAATCACCACAATATACAGCGTGACTTCGGATCAACTCGATAAAAACTTGTATAAGATTTTTAGGGAAGATTGAATTTTCATGTGATAGAAAATAGATTAAGTTCCCTAAGGAAAGAGATCCCATCTATCCTGCAATTCTAACAATAGATTGTCAAGGACCGATCGATCACGAAGGGAATTGAGTCATCTATCAATTTTAACTCGTTCACCCAATTTAGAAAGGAGCTTTGCACTAAGATAAAGATTTTGTTGTGGCTATAATAATATAAATCAATGTCTCCGGAGTTTTCTGGTTATATTTTCATTATGTATATAATAAATAATTAAAAACCGGCGCATATGACATATTATTAAAAGGAAAACAAAATGGACAAATTAAAATCGTTACTAATTTTTATTGCTTGTAACTTATAGCTTAAAATAATACTTATATAATAAAAAAAATATATTATAAAATTACAGTATTATCTTATGAAAATTACAGAATTTTGTACAAAAATACAGTCTATGACATTTTGAAAGAAAATTTTGGTCGACGAAAAAAAAGGTCATTTACTTTAACTGAGTTTGTGCAATTTGACGACCAAAAACAATGCCATTCCTCGATCATAATCGAAATAAAATTTTACTGTATACTGTAATGACCCAATACAGTAGACAGTAAAAAAACGTTGAAAATACAGTAGATATACTGTAATTACGGTGCATCTGGAAGCACTTCCATTTACCATCAGACGGACTGTATGCTAGTTTGCTGCTTCAATTTTATAAAAAACATCAGTGGGTAACTTCAAATGGAATATCAATCTTATCTGGGTTTAAAAACCTTAAAATCAGAATAAAGTTGTCGTATGTAAAACATACATCATAATAAAAAGGTTGAAATAATTATAAGCGAAGGAGGGAACTGTGTCCATTTCCAGTGAATACTTTCACGACACAAAGAAGTTTTGTGTCTACCAGTACATTAGTTAAATTGAATGCGGTCGGACACAAAGAAACGGATATGCAGTTACTGAGTATTCGGGCGAGTGGAAAAATAATATCGTACTTTTCTGGTTATAAAAAGCTCTCTAAAACTTTGTGAGTTTTATTTGAGAACATTGGTTAGCAGAAGATAAAATAATAATAATAGCACGGGAATAACATAGTATTTCAGCGACTGCTTTAAATCCAAAGCCAAAGCAAAAGGTTTTAGAGTAATCGGTAGAACATTTCTGCGAGAAGCGCGGGATTCCCTGTATGTCGAGGTAAATAATTTTACGGCCGCGTGATACACTCTACTACTATCTAAAAAAATCTAAAAAGATATCATATTTTCTTATATACAATATATAAATAAAATACATACAATATATAAAACACTTGTTTGAAATTGTACCATAGTGAAGTTATCATTTGGACCAATTACTAGTAAATTAGCTGAAAAAATAAAGTCTGTAAAAGTAAAAATACATTATCAACAGCATAAATGGACTGAATGTATACATACATATGTATATAGGTATGCGCTGTTGTAATAAAATTGATTTATTATACATTTTCCTACATTTATTCAAAACGCTCTGACAGGCCATTGGGACTTGCTTAATGACTTTATTATTATATAATCCCAACGAAAATTAAACAAATTTATAGGAACCGAGACGGATTTAATTCTAAAAAGGTTCTCATGCTTATAGCATCGATATAAGGAAAAAAGTAACTTATTGTTGTTTAAGATCCTTTTACTCACTGTTCAAGATCCTTAGGAAGCATAACATTACATTATAGGGATTTTTAACAGATTAAAATAGCAAGTGAGTAGCAGTTTATCTGATGGTAAGTGGTTGCTGTCGCCCATGGACATCTGTTACAAAACTTCATACTACCGAAACGTAAGTACTGCTTCACGGTGGTACCTCTCCGGTCGAACTACACTGATTCTACCTACTACTACTAATCTGTGATTAGGAAAATCTGTAGAATTTATATGATTACTTGAGAATTATTTTTCCCGTATTTAATATTAACGCGATTAAGCACACGGAAATAAAAATAACATTAATGTTACCCTCCGTTTTCAACTTTACCAACTTGTTAACTCGATTGGTGAACAATTCATGCCCATTTAACTGTGTCTGATATTTAAGAGAATGTGCATGAGACTATTTTATACTTTTCAGTCCATTTTCAGAACGAATATTATGTTCATATTTTTAACAATATTTACCTATGTTAAAATAGTTAAGTAACAATTAATGACAAAAATAACTGTTTAATTACATAATGGATACTCACAGAAATATTTTTTTCGAAAACGCATCAAAACGAGATTATACTGTAAATAGAACAGGTATCACATTCGCATTTCATTTTTTTTAAATTTGTTTTTTCACTTTCTAGCACTGTAAAAATAAAATAGTATTTTATTTTAAATGAGATTTTTGTCGTTTATGCACTTTTAACGTGTAGGAGATTTTTATCAAAAGTAATAAAATAAGCAACCCTCCCAAAAATGTGCACTTTTTCTCTCACGGAAAAAAACCCCTTTCCATGTAAATTGTTGTGGCAAGAATAAATGTGTTTATGTAAGTATGTATAGTAATCACAGACAGATTTATTGCAGTACCCCGATAGAAATATTACCGGCGGTCGAAAACCCCATCCTGTTTCAACAAACTCGTAGTATGTTTCATTTGAAAACTTTTTGCCGCGAGTAGTTTTAGATAGTTTTAATTTAACATGAAAACTTATGACAGTTTTTACAAAATAAATTGAAACTTAATAAATATTTATTCACTGCTCATAAATAGTAATGTACTCAGTTGCATACATTTTATCTTTGAAATCAAGGTTATTTGATTCTAACCAATCTAAAATAATGCCTTACTAATCAAAAGTATGTGTATAAAATTAAAGTAATGCACAAATCCTAAGTTTATTATAAAAAGTCATGTAAAATACAAAATAATTCATACACAAATTTCATAACTTATTTCCGCGGCTCCGCCCGCTCCAGCCACGTTAATGTATCCCATGTTTTAATGCAGGTCATAAACTATCAGTGTACCACAGCGCAATTCGAAGAGTAGTTATTGCGTGAAAGACTCTTAAACAAACATACATCTTCACAAACTTTGCCTTTGTAATATAAGTAAGAAGTTAGATAAGATAGGTTGATAGTTGAAAATGTAGAGATAAAATACTACCGATACTTTAAACCCTAGAAGCAAAGTCACGACTAGAACATAGCCGTTGAATATAGGTCGTGGAATTTTCAATATCCATGCAGAACTGCCTTCGAAGGGAATCAAGTCATGCAACCGACGTAAAAATACGTATTCTCGTAGATTCCGTGATGGCAGTTGGATTTCGATTTCAAGCTTATGTATGTATGTATATCTTTTTCTTTGGCACGCTCTACAGCTCAAACGGCTTGACGGATTCTGACACATGAGGTGTCGTTGGATTTGTTTCAATTGTATAAGTGTCATAGACTTTATAAACATGCTTATGTGAATAAAAAATGTGGAGGACGTCTGTTTTTATCATAACAATATGGATATCAAATAATAGCCAGTAAATAGTCATTGTTATGTTCGTTGTCCCTGTAGTACCGGGACCAGAATAGGGCTACGGTATCCCCTGCCTGTGTCGTAAGAGGCGACTAAAAGGAGGCTTCTGGCAATATGGGCGGCAAGAGTGGGAGTTCGAACCGTCCAACTAAGCGAACCCGGGAAGGATGGCAGCATGTGTGGTCGCATGCTGTCGTAAATACCTGAAGCACGGTGAGCGTAAATTCTCACCAGGATAGAGCCCCAAAGGGGCATCGCGCTCGGAGGACTCCGGTTTTGTTCCGTTGGAGGTCTCGGAGCGCTGAGGACGGCCACAATGGGGCTTTAGTTTGGTAAAAATCCCACATGTCCCGGCGTTGCCCCCACGGCGTCGGATACCTTTTGAAGGTTTCCCCCTCGTATAAAAAAGGTGTTACGTTCATTTGGTGATTTTAATGTAAACGCGTAAATTCAAAATCAGCCATTCAAATTATTATAATATCCGGGTAATATATGTTTTTAATGATAAAATTTAACAACTCAGTTCAATTGTACGCAGTTGATGTAAAATATTCGTCTCGCTTGATTTGACAAAGAATTAAAGCAAGTAATTATACCTATTTTTAAGGCAATCCGCGTGGCGGTCACCATACCGGTCTGATACGCAATGAGTTCCGGGTTCGATCCTCGGTCAGACAGACATCTGAATGATTAGTTTAGGTTCTGTTCTGAATCTGGGTGGTTGTGTATTAGTCTTTGTGTGTCAATGGCACCCACGACATAGGAGAAAATCCTATAGTAGGGCTATGAGTGTAGAAAGCGCTTATGTTTATGTCCCTTTCTTGCACTAACTAATTCCATTCTAGGAGTAAATAAAAGAAGATTAAACATAAATGAATGTATATGGTCACGAAGAATCTTATGTGTGGTTGTGTAATGTTTTGCAAACGTATTATAAATGCAATCGAGCTCCACCGCTCCTATCGGAAACCAATGCCCAGAGGAAACTGAATTGCATCTGGCCACAATCCCATTAGAATTGCTAGTTTTCATTTTTATTCCAACGGAGCTGACTAGTTTTCGATGAAAAGTTACGATATTTTCAATTTTGTCATCTGCTTTCATACTACTAGAATGGAATTAGTTAGTGCAAGAAAGGAACATAAACATAAGCGCTTTCTACACTCATAGCCCTACTATAGGATTTTCTCCTGTATCGTGGGTGCCATGGACACACAAAGACGAATACATAAACATCCAGACCTAGAACAGAAATCTAAACTCATTCAGATGTCTATCAAGCCGGGGACCCACTGTGTGTGGTGATCGCTCCGCGACGTAGGTCGTAAGGAGTGTTAAATTTAAAGATTTCTACTGATATACATATTAGGGAGGCGCGAAAGTTTTCACCCTCATCATCATCGTTATCTTTGGCTGCATTTTTTATAAAAGAAAAAAAACCTTTGCATTTAGATTGTGTTTATTTGACATCTTAATTTTTGTTCCTTAAGTAGAAAAAGTAACATCGGCCGCCGTCAGAATAGATGATGATTAGGGGTATTAATGGCAGTTTGTATTACTCTTCCTTATACGGCGAAATATACTAAATACTTATACGGCGAAAGATTTCCGCATTGGGCTGTTTAAGAATTTCCAGAGTCTGAGGATTGTCGACATAGACTCGTGACTTCAAGAAACACCACAAAAAGACTAGAATAAATAAATCGGGCGATATTGCCGGCCAGTGCAAATCACCAAAATTTCTCGTTTTGGTGATGAGGCGTCCCGTAAAAACCGTTTATGAGGAATACAACGATTTATGGCTTATTCACGAGTATTTTGTATCTGCGTATTTCACATGTCAAATCAGAGCACTTATTGCCATTTGCAGAAATTGTAGAATCTTCCAATAAGGTTATTGTTTTTGCGCCACCTTGTACAAGTAAGTATTACTACTGCCAATAGGCACATTTGTTACACATTCTAAAGGCGTTAGTACAAAATTTGATAAGTAAGTATATTACGAAGTTGATAAACGCCTGTCTTTTTGGTGTTATTCTTTTAACTCAAACCCACTTGGTAAAATAAAGAAAAAAATTTTTCAGAATGTTTTTTTTTCAATGAAATTATATAAATAAATGTAACGAATTGGGTAAGTAGTACGTAACGCGTTTGGGGAACTTTTGATGTATCAACTTACTACTTGCGTTACTATCCTAGTAGATTAAGATATAACATCTCGAAACACTGAATATATCATATTTACTTGTATTCTTTTCATATTCTTTAAATAGAACACAAAGTAGTCATAGGTGCGTGGTTAACATCAAAGTAGGTAGGAATCTCAAATGGTTTTACCATCTTTTTAACTGTAATGTTGAAGTATTTGCATTAATCTTGTTTGTAGCCTGTATGCACACATCCGCCTGCGGGATTTTCACGCTATTCTGAGGAAAACGCCAGCCGTCAAAGTGCTCTGAATAGAATTATGTGTAAAGCAATTTTGCAACCAGCGAACTTGTCTTTAAAAATGTCAAACTTTGTATTTTTGAATTTTGGTCAAAATAAGATCTAAGTGACTTAAAAGATGTTAGTATAGTATATTAGTATAAGTATTAGTAAAATTTTATGTTCTCTATAATTATCTTCTGTATCTCACTGTTTTTATATTTGTGTGTGTTTATTGTGGCTTCATTTATATCGTGGTCAAATGTCCATGTGGTCGATGTTAATAAATATAAAATATATTTTTATAAGCAAGTTATTAAAATGACGGCGATTTCAAACGATGCAATTAAAAGAAGAAGTAGTCAGAAAGTATTTCTGGTAACAGGAAACTTTCAGTAATTGTCAAATGACGATCAATAAAAGCTTCATCCTATAAAAATAAACAAAAGAATCTGTTCCCGTTCCGTCAAAGAACAACATCCGCTGATATTTTATAAGTCAATACAAGGGCTGAGTGTTTAATAATATCTTTAGTATTTATTTTAGTCCGAAATGAAGCCGGTGGTATTTATATCTACATTATGAAGCAGTAAACAATTAACTCTTGAAAAACTTTTCCGGCTTAGACCAGTTTTACAAAATTTGACAATATCGTAATAATGTGCAAATCGTATTTTTATGATTTCTTCAATTCACCCAATGATGAACTAAGTATTGTTTTATTATCCGACTGCGTTAGAAAGAGGGTATGTATGTATGTTTATATATGCATATCCATTTTTTTAGCACTCTCATCATATTGCAGATTTATGTAGGCTATATAATTTAAAATAGCCTGTAAATAGGGAAAAACGGGAAGGAATAATTTCTGTTATTATCATTACAATATGGGTTGTTTTTATAGTATGGAGGTAACAAACGAGCATGCAGCCCACCTGATGGTAAGTGGCTACTGCCGCCCATGGACATCTGTAATCAACCCTAGGCAAGTTCAAAGTTTCACCTAAGGTTAGCCACAGATGCGTTGCTACTCCTGAGGACTAAGATAGAATGCCTCGGAAAAGTATGGGTATCGGGTATCAAATGAAAGCTGGTAAATATTCCAATATATATGTCGGTGAGGTCAATAGTACGGGAGTTGCCTCGAACAAAGAGCTGCAAGCGTTATCGGAGCAAGTTAACACTTAGATAGAGTCCAGATGGTGTTGTGCGATCCGGCGACACGCACTTCTCTGCCTCTGTGCGAACAACAAGTCTAGGAAATGTCTGATTGAAGGCAAGCGATCGTTTTTAAGCAGTAATGGTTTTTTTAAAATATTTTTAACAATGTTACTTGTTTTGGACCGAAGTAAACGAGTACTCATTGCATTAACTACTAATACTGCTGTTTTACACGAAAAGACCAATAAAATATAGATGGAAAAGAGTTTCACTCAATTAAGTTTAAAGTGTTTCTAAAAGTAGGTAGGCGGTAATGCCTTCTCGTGGGCGCTGAAGAACTATAGAAGGGCGGTGAGGAGACCACAAAAAAGTAAGGGCGCTGAAGCGGTTTGAGGGGTGACAACCGATTTGTTATTTCTCAGTTTGTTGAAAAGAAAGGAAAATAATTAATTTTAAGAGCGGGTGGAAGACGAAATCGGTTTATGTTGACTGTATTCAAAGATACATTACATAACAACCTAAAAATATTACTTAATAGCAACATTTATTTTCTATTAAAACGAACATAAAGTTTACGCACTTTAATTTAAAGGAAATTAAATATTATTATACGTATCTCTAGATTTTTTTCGGACTTGATACCTGTCACCGATGTCATTATAAAATTGAACTCATAAGAGTTCCAGCAAAAATATAAAAATACTTTTCTGCTTAAGTGTCTAATAATATTTTACAGAACATAGTAATCTGAGCATCTGTGTCTTGTAATACTGATAAGAGAGATGAATTGCCTCCTGTTTATGGAGCAATTTTGCGGGCTTCCAAGACGTTAAGAAATAACAAGCTGTTTTTAACATTCTTTGTAATTGGGGTCTCTTTAGTTTCATATATAGTAAAAAGCGGCGAATTGCGTCGGTAACTTTTATTATATTAATTATAATGTTTTATGGCGTCAAAGGCGCTAGATTTTTTATATAATATTTGCATTTACAAGGTGGTCATAAGAAAGTTTCTATCTTTGCAATTACTGGGTAGGCGTAAACTAGCTTTCATATTTTGTATTTTGTGGTTGAAAGAATGGTTAGACAGTAATTATTCACACTTCAGTCATATTATTCCGAGAAGAAACCTGTATTCAGCAGTGGAATAATAGTGAAATGATAATGAAACAGTTTGAAATTCCTATATAGAAAAACAAAATAATTGAAGAATACATTTTTACCCGTAACATGAAACTAAATGAGATAAGCTTTAGAAAAATTTGACCACTAAAAACTTCTACTAAACATACATCTAAAAGTTAAAATACGCGGTGACTAAATTATTGTACATTTCAAACTAAATACAAAATAGTCAAAGTATCGACAAAACCCCCGATACTCTTCATTGTTCCGTGAATATTAAATATAAAAACTATTTATATTTATTATTCACACCCTTCAAATATCAAAGGCAGTATATATACCCCATATGTATTCCGATAGGGTATTAAATCATTAACCTTAAAGCCGTTTCGTATTGCGTGTTCGTACAGGCCCTTCCTTCTAATTTCATTAGTCTGTTGATGTAACCCATTTATTTAATTTTGTTTTTAAGCATATCTTTGACCGAATATTAATTAATACGTATATTTTTCTAAAAAAATCTTTATGCATCCTGCCAATTTAACTATTTAGTCATTAATTTGTAGTAAAAAATACAGTAATATTTTATCTTATAGTCTATCACTTTCATATTTCCAATTTTGAAAAATATATCTCTAAACTTCATTGGGATAATTCTCTTCCGTCTTATGTTCATTTTTAAACTTTCCTACAACACTGATTATATAATTGTTGTAAAATATATTTAGCTCGACCATCGCGAATCGATTGTCGTAAACATGTTATCGTAAAATTTTACATATTTGTTGTCGCATCGCTTAAGGTTGTTCTTATCGTGAGCATTCGTTTTTATGATTACATTTTGGGACATTTTACATATGTTCACATGTGAGTGATATTATACTTTGATAAAAATTATACTTACTATTAATTACTTCAAGTTTAAGTATGAACTAACTAAGACCCATTTGTAGTAGTTAACAGAATATATCATACATAATGTAGTACAATAAGCATGTACACGTATAAATTGAGCCACTAAGTATTAAACCGGCAAATTACTTTCGTCGGTCGGTCAACTTTTTCTGCTTCGACCATCATGGCTGTCGAGGTGTCCTTTTACATCGAGGCGAGAAAAACTGAATTATTTTCGATCACGTATTCTCAATTACTACAACGAAACGATTTGTTACTCGCGAAATCGAGAAGGAAATAATATTTTCGTCGCGATAGTCTCGCAGATATTGTATAACGTCTATTTTTGTATCACAATCGTTAACGAGTTTTATATTGGGCTCTTGCTCTTTAGATCCTATGTTTTATTTTAGGAAGGTATCCGATACTGATTCTATCATCGTTATCATTGTCATCGTTATCAACCTATTACCGGTTCGTTGTTTATTTCAGGTCTCTTTTACTATTTTTTTTTAATTTCCTTATCTTTTGCCTCTCATCTATTTCTGCCTAATAACATTGCTAACAAGCGCTACTATTTTCTGGTTTGAAGGGTTCAGTAAGAGAGCTATTTCTTATCCCAGTCGTTCTAACTTAGTCCTCAGGGGCGTCCTTTGATGATCCCTAGTAGAACTGTCAACCTATCTGAGGTTGATAACAGATGTCCATGGGCGGCAGGAGCCATTAACCATCAGATGGACTGCACGTTCATTTGCTATTTAAATGCTATAAAAGGATATAATATATTGTTTATAATCATGAAACACTGAAAGAAACTTTCATCCCACTTCAACGCAGGTTGCGTTGAAGTGGGATGAAAGCGAATCCAAGATTTGAAAATATTAATGTCAAGTGAAAGAATTCCTTATTTTTTGTACGTGTAGTGACCGTTATAACCGCTTTCCTGATGCATGTTGCATACAAAAGTTTTACACTCGAGGACTTAGTCAAAACCCCTCATGTAAGTGTACTTTATTGCCACGCCGTTTATCCCAGAGCACAGCAACTAACAAATAACATGTTTGTTATTAGATAGAAAAATGCGTGCTGAAGATGCCTCCGACGGCATAATGCTGTCTTGGCGATTAAATTGGTTAAATTAATTATTCAAAGCTTTAGACTATTCAGTTTACATGGACTAGGATATATAAATTATTAATCCTGCCTTGAACCTCTACTTTCAAATAGAGGTTCAAGGCAGAGGGAATCCATTGATTGAATCAATAAATTAATAATAACGTCGTTGGGCATACATTACTAAAATGTATACTGTAATAATCATACGATATGAACCTTTGAAAATAAAGGTCACATAATAAATGGAACTAGAAAGTGTAAAGTGTAATGTCTTTGATAGACATTACACTTTACACTTTCTTGTTTCTTTTCTTGTTCCTTTGTTTTATTATTCAAAGTGATCATCTTTGTATATGAATTTAATTCATTTCTATACAAATTCATAAATGTAATCCTCTCAGTTCAGTTCAATGTTATTCATTTAACATCATTTTAAATTTAAATTTGATTATCCAGTACCTACTTCATGCTTTGCAAATTTTATGTTTTATTAAACGCTGTTTTTTAAACCTCACGTCGCATTGGTACTTATTTTAAATTAATATATATTTTTATTAATACTTCCTCATAGTCTTACAAACATTAATTATATACGGTAATTCACCCATAAAATTGTTTCATAAAGAAACATAATTATGCCAGTGGCTCGAAGTACCAAAGCGGCGTTATAAAGGACCAATTACCTGATGCCAAGGAAACTCGATTAAAGTGAGCCTACGTGAGGCAACATTTATATTAACGTTTCATTTAGACTCCCTTGAGGGGTGCGTTCCTATGAGCACAAAAATATGTCCACGTAGCGTGTGTTTATTACGAGTGAGGGAATTCCCTGAGGGTCGACCTAAATGAAAATTTATGTGACGGCCAGTAATACCTCTGATACTATAGCAATTGGGTGACGACTTTCCGGTTTCCAATAAAATTGACGGTATTGAGAACTAAGGAAATTTTAATAACATTATCTATGTTCCTTTTTTATATGATAAACTAGCTGCGCCCCGCGGATTCACCCGCGTAAGTTT
>MOOZ01000456.1:839233-881988 GCA_002930495.1 Cecropterus lyciades | reverse complement strand
TATATTGAGGCGCGTAGAGCACTTTTTGGGCAAACAAAAATCATGGAACTCGCGTCTTCGACACCGAACGCTTTCCAGGAGCTATAAGTTCACTGTATATATATGTAGATATATCTTTATAACCTCCGTGCGTTATTTTTCAAGTTTTCACTTCTATAAGCACTCCTGACCGTGGGCAACAAAAAATGAGGAAGGTAGGTACATTAGCCAAGCACGAGTTATAGCAATAATATGATACAAAGCAATGCGTTAACAAATGGAGTTCGCTGACACTTCCGTATAGATAAGTCCCGGTCACTGTGGTCAAAGCGGACATAAATATATTTTGATATATCTTTCTGATGTATAATTTATTAAAAAACAGATAACTGTACCATTGCGAATGAGAACTTAACAGAATGCTTCTACACAATATTAGTCCATAACTTTGGACAGTTGTGGATTGGTAAACTTCAGACACTTTTCAGAACACTGCAAAAAAATTCGTAGACATATGTAGAATTCCTTTTTAACGTATTTTTTCACCATGACAATGTATTATATTTAACGCATAACCATTTTCTACATTATTTAAGTAGCAAACGAACATGCAGTCCACTGATAGAAAATGGTCACTGTAACCCATGGACATCTGTATGCAACTTTATTATGAAGTCAGATCAAAACAGAAGTGTATCGGAAGTCATTTACTAGTGCGATGCTACTCTGAAGAACTAATTCCTTATTTCCAACAACAGACAATCATCCCTATTCCATCGAAACGCAAGAACTGCTTCACGCGAATAAAATCAATGCGACGAACATTATCTATAACCTACTCGTGACTCAATAATTTGGCGCGAATATAATTCCGTGTGACCTCGTATGCAATAAATGGGTGCTTCTATCAAAATCAATATGAATCATCGTTTTTAAATAATGGATTCTGCATAAAATATGTCGGCACTCTCATTAATGCAGGGAAATTAAATCGCTGAACGAGGCCCTTAGTGTAAACACTTTTAATGAAACTTTACTAAATTGATTTAAAATACCCTTCTACAAGTAGCAAACGAAAGTACTCCACCTGATTTCCAGTTAACTCCAAATTGGACAATTCTACTTGAAATGGACTAGATTCTCTACTTATTGAAACGGCTCATCTATATCTACATATAAATAAAATTGAACTGTCTGTTTGTAATATCAAATTGACAGTTTTTTACCAAATGCATCTCAAAGTATATACGATACTGATGACAAAACATTAATTATTATTTTTTATCTGTCTGTCTGTTTGTTTGTTCTGGATAATCTCTGGAACCACTGGTCTGATTTTGACGAGACTTTCATTGTTGGATAGCTGATGTCATAAGGCGTAACTTATGCTACTTCTGTTTTAGAAAATTTTATGTAATGTTATGTAATGCGGAACTCTATCCGCACAAAAATTAAACCTTAAAGAAACCGCGCGCGCTCTACACGCACGCAGCCACAGTCACTGCCGTTTATTTTAAAAACAGTACTATAATATTAAAATTGTATAAGGCCTAATATTTCGGCTATATGTAACTATGTCAAGTTATATTTTTTAAACGCGGGTATAACCGCGGGGCTCAGCTAGTATTATATGTGATTAAAGTGAGACCACTGGACATCTTGTTAAGACAGAAATTGGTAGCGGTGGTGCTCTTTCAATATAGTTACGAGCTCTATCTTTTATAAATGAAATTAAGCGCCCACAGTCGTTTCGAAAATTAAAACCTGCCCAAGAAGTAGGGCACCAAGTATATTCAACGATTGCCACTAGCAAATAAGTTATACCAAAAATCTTACTTCTTACTTATATTATAAATGCGTTGTGAGGATGTATGTGTATTAGTTACTCTTTTACGCAATAATTACTGGTCAGATTTTGCCGAAACGCACACAAATAAACCTCGTTTAACATATCAGATACTCATCACCGTTAGATGTAAACGAAGTGTGCGGATACGCGTGAATATCTTACTTAAGACATAAATCTGATTAGACTCGAAATATACATATTTACCTCACATGAAAAACAAAAGTTAAAAAGGGCTACATTTTCACGAAAATATGATTAAGAATTGGGCCATCGAATAAGGTGGTTAGCACAACATTATCACGCCGTAAAACGGGTGAATACATTAGTGGCATTCAACACGTCAAGGGCGAGTTTTCCCACCTAAGGTGCCGGTAAAGCCTGCGGGTAGGTCTACCAGGAAATTTTATTTTCTTGGATTAATGGACGCAAGAGCCTAATATGCTTAACATAATTTTACCAACGCTCGTTGACTATTTTTTTTTTTTGCAGTAATATTTAAATTTTTATTGTGAAACATGTTTTTGTAATTTTTTTTTATTAAAATTAAATTACAGGAAAATTTCATCGTCTTAGCGCAATGCATCTCCAGATCTGTGGTCTGAACTTAACATCTTGCTTAGAATTCGACTCCTTTCCCAGTTCATCTGTTGTCTTGACATCCATAGCTAATCAGTGCCACTTTTTAGACAATTCTTAAAGATCGGGTATTTTACAATCATCCGGTAATCGTAACTTACATAACATCTTACTTTTGCAAGGTATTTGGAAAACTTTCAAAAATTGACAAGCTGACCCAAGCAACTAATAAAATAAAACCTTATTTATACTCATTTTATATATGTTTTGTTTATTTAGTGTCCCAAATACGTTTAGCAGTATGGTTGACGTACCTGCGGACCACAACGAATTAATAATTCCCCACGACACGCATTCGTTTCATTAATAAAACAGTGTACGCCTTAGCGAACCACGCCTGGCGCCTTTTGTTCCTCATGACCGACTAAACGGTAGTCTTTCCATTTATTTCCATTGTTGGACATATGGCTCAGCTGGAAGTGTGTACATTTCATTTCATATGGGCTTATGAGAATAATATTTTTCCTTTTTTCGACAAATTATTTTGATGATTACTAAGGCAAGTAGTAGCATAAACATCATATGTTATATAAATTATAGGTAATTTATATATATTATATTACCTATAATATTATTGACCGTCTTATTTATTATTTTCCATTATTAATATAAACTTTCCAGAAGTATAACTTATATGTGACATTGTTTCGGATGTATAAAAGTTATGTGTACAGGGAACTATAATATATTTAGTGTATATTGAAGGTATATGATTTTAAATGCTAATGTTGTTTAACTAAGCAATAAGTACGTTTTCCAAAGCTTCAACCTTTAAAGCGGGCTATAATAAAAAGAAATTGTGAGTTATAAGCGGGAAAATAAATCCTATTTTATTTTCCTCTTTTTCTGCCGCTACGAACTAATCTTAGAAATTGTATTCTATTATTATTATCATGAAGTATGTAAGTATTATATCCTACTTTTAATTCTACAGAAATGGTCCATATTCTCCGATTTGAAACATTTAACGACATCAAATAAAGTATTAGACAGGTCACCAGACACCAATTGTGATTTTAAGGTGTCGAAAATATTAACTGAATCTTCTTTGCTCCTGAAAACTAATTTGAAAAGTTCCATATCCTCAAAAATAATCTAAGGCTGGAGACACTTCTCAATATATATTAGTATTGACCACATCTTGTTACAATAAGTGTTCCCCATACTATAATTGGCCTGATTATTTCTTACATGTCTGTTTTTAAAAGAACTGAAAAAAAAAACCGTTTCAATTTAAAGTCTATTATTGTAAAAAAGAAACTTCTTAATACTTTAGAAGTTAATCCAATTAACTTTAAGCGCGTAATTGTCCCTAAAGCGGTAGATCTCAATCGTTTTAAAAGCATAGGTATGTTACAGGATTCCATTTATGTCAAAGACGTTTTATTGTTAAATCTCTTTAGCAATAAAAGAAATGAGATTTATTTATGACAAAAACTACATATTTTTACTTGAAAAAGGAACGAATATTTGTCAGTCTGAATAAAGTTATATTTAAAACAGCCATATTGCTTTATTATTTAATTTTGGACCCTCGAAATTACGAGTAACATACAAGGCGCCGGAAATTAATAATCATTTACAATATGCTTGTTGGAAAGATTTATTACAGTTTCGGATATTTTATTTTAATTTCTCATAACGTTGTGTCGTTTGTGAATTTTGTATTATTAATTTGTTTTATACTTCTTTACTCGTATTACTTGGAAGAAGAAATAAATAAGCGACTAAATATTGCTGATTTTTTTATCAGCTTGAAGTAGTTACTTATTTTATTTATTTATTCCATCTCTTAAAGAATAAAAGTTACAATAGGGCAAACTTAATGCCTGATGGCATTCTCTACCAGTCAACAATGGGTGGTTGGAAAATTTGCGGCAGGTGTTATAGATAATATAGTGGTATAGATAATATATATAGTAACTTATAAATATATACACAAATACAATCATACATAAATCATACAATATACATTAGGTAATTAGCATACAGTCCACCTTATGGTAAGTGGTACCGCCCATGGAAGCTTAATGGCCCATGGTAAGTTACTTCACAAAGAACAGGAGTTATACCTGAGGTAGATCACAACTGCGTTGCTATTTCCGAAGACTGACATGGTCACCTCATATATAAGTGAGCCGGCAACCACATTCTTCTACAATGGCACATCCTTCTTGGTCATGCCAGAGACTCCCCGGTCGAACTTCACTAGTCCACTATTTGGTAAAAATGATACATAACAGTCTGATTGACTATTTTATGTATCAGTAAATTAAACTAAAGTCGTACGATCTTCAGCTTCTCACAACGGGAGTCTGATTTATCAAAATTATACGCGTTTTGGAAAATACCTTTTGCATGCTTTAACGGTGAATGAAAACAGCATGACTAAACTTTCACGCGTGGATCTGAAAATTAGTTACTAAGATTTCTAATTTGTTACTGCAGCTCGAAACAGGCTCACAGTGTGATGGGCTTTGAAAGTTTGTCAAAAAAATCTCAAATATATGATATTTGTTACTTATTTCTGCCTTATTTTCTATTTTCGCCTAAAAACAGCAGTGTTAAACGCTGCTGTGTTTTAGTCTAAAGGGTGTGGTAAGGGAGACATAGTTATCTAAGACATTTCTACTTCGTTCTCAGCAGTAGCAACGCATCTGTAGCCAACTTCAGGTAAGACAGATTTTATCTGGGTTTACCATCATGGTCCATATCAGATGGACTGCATGCTCGTTTGCTACTTCAATAGTATAAAAAAATGAGAAGATTACCAATCCGAACATAGCCAGTGTGGTAAGTTATAGCGTAATACTTTTCAATATGACCTGAAAAACATGAAAACACAGAATGAAACATTATAACATTTGATGAAAACGAAGAGAAAATCTTACAGGGTCGAGGACTTTACTTAAATAACGCTCAGAATTTTCATATATTCCAGCTATATTATGCTAAACATACTTGCACGCTATAATTTAATAGTAAATTTAAGGTACAAAGTCATATAAGCTCCTTATCATAATTTACCTGAAACCATATCCAAGTTACCTTTGTAAGCAGTGGAATATTAAAGAAATCGTGAACAGTAAGCCATAGAAGGAAAATTGCTTTATATAACATAGTATTATGAATAGTGGCTCACATTTAATGTTTTCTTAGAGCCGTAATTATGGCTCAGTTAATAACCGTCGTATATTAAACGCTTATATTAACCACCCACACATACAACTTTGATGGTTTGACCGCTTTACCTACAAGTTGTTATTTGTCTCTAGTTAATATCAATATTAAAGCTGTATTAAAATAATGTGCGTTAACTGTTGATACTATCCCATTGCGACGCTACTATCTTCGATTGCTTCGATTTTACCCGACTGCGTCAGAAGGAGAGTAATGTTTTTCGAGCGTATGTTTATATATATGTATGGTCGCACTACGGCCCAAACAGCTTGGCGGATTGTCACATATGATATTTCATTGCAATCGTCTTAGTTTGTAATATGACATAGGCTATATAATAAAAAAAAAATGGCGCCTATATATAGGAAAAAAAGTTTCAACAGTCGTTGTTTTGTTTTCATAATGTTTCTTGTTTACTTGAACTTAGTACCTACATAGATATCTTAGTAATACATACCTATCTTGATTACTGTTTCAGTTAATAAACTGTACTAATTTGAACGTATGTCAGTTTCGACGCATTAGGCAATCTAGCCTATTCCCGTGGTCACATACTCTCGGTCTCGATTTTAATTCCAGGTCAGTTATAAATAAAGGTAAAAGAACTCCCCTTTAAGGCCAACTCATCTTAAATTGAAGAGAGTTGCTTATTTGCTATCACTGCGTATAAAATGACTTTTACTAAGAATAAAGCAGATTAAATAAATTGCAATTTAAAAACGGGAATAAAATATGGAATATCAATTGACATTTGATAAGATTTTCTGTTTGTTAGCGACTGAAATTCATAGAGCTATTTTACGAAAGTAACATCCATCTATTTTACGATTCAAATACATTTTTTTTCTAAAAAAAGTATTTCAAGTTTCACACCATTATTTATGGAAAATTAAAACACAATCTATAACTAAATAGCATGAAATTAATAAAGATAACATCATATAACAGTACGTCCATAATTCCATATGCATTACTTAAACAAATAAACAAGGAAAAATCAGCTCAGAAATTTTTCTCCTCTCTGTTGGTTTCTATTGATCTTTACTATTACTGGAACTTTAGTACGTATATATTCGAACATTTTGACTATAATGTTATTTATATATTAACGAAAATCCAAGTGTTTTAACAGGTAAATAAGGAATAGCAAGGTACATGTGTTTTATATGATACATGAGTATCATATTTGAGTACATTAATTCATGTTTATTTACTCTGCAAATAAATATTCCTTAGATCAAACGAAAGCAAACTTTGGGCCTAATATATCGTTACGGCATTGCCCAGTAGTTATTTACTACTAGACAATTTGTAGTGGGGCAACACCAAGTAGCCACTTAACGAAAGATTAATTGCCACCAATGGCAGTAATAACCTACGTTAGTTCGAAAAGTTATTCTAATTTACTCACAGATAGTTTACAATTAATGTAAATAAATAAAAATCACGAGGAAAAAGAGACAAAGGAAAAAATCGTCAAATTCAAATTCAAATTATTTATTGCAAGAATATTTTACAAAGGTCTTAGATTGATAGCGAGTACATTATGTTCTACGACATTGTGTGTGCAAAATTTTAACTTAATCATTACAATAATTATTACATTACAATTAAATTACAATAAGTGTTCCATCTAGGTCTACATGTAAAAGGGACATAATTATTATTTATTTTATGCAAATCCTCGGATATTAAATTTATATTTTTAAATGTCATGTATTAAATTTCGATTTAAATGAAGTCATTCTAAAATGGTCAAAAGGAAAACAAAGATAAGAAAAAGAATTAGAAGTTGAATAAAGATGAAAAGCTCTATTTTGTTTAGGTAAAACTTTGTAATAAATTTAAGTAGATAAACCTTTTCATAATAAAATAAAGTTTTAATTAATAGTTATATAATAATATGTATACATATAATTTTAATTAAAGACTTGATTAATTTTAACAAAATAACTCTGATTTTTAATATTTAATA
Source organism: Cecropterus lyciades (assembly GCA_002930495.1). Taxonomy (NCBI): domain Eukaryota; kingdom Metazoa; phylum Arthropoda; class Insecta; order Lepidoptera; family Hesperiidae; genus Cecropterus; species Cecropterus lyciades. The sequence goes on along the minus strand of MOOZ01000456.1, from coordinate 874,369 downwards.
TATTTACCAGTACAATAACCGGAAGACTATGAAACATTCGTGTCAAACGTCATTTGCAGCAAAATTTAGCGCTAATGTTTTACGGCATTCGGGTTAGCGTTCTGTTAAAAAAAATCTAAGACGAATATACGCGATGAATAGAGAACCTCGTTCCGTTTTGAACGCGATTAAAACATTGAGGTCCCGATTCAAATATTAAATGTAAATTTAGAATAAATAACTCGTAAAAGAGAGATCAATAAAAGTAATATCCCATTACCGTACACAATAAATTTTCATTCAAACGGTTTATTTGCAACGACATTACCCTTAAAACTCACTCACAATTAAATCGTAAAATCTGTTTATACAGCCATGTCTTAGGACAATTCTTGATAAGCATTAAAAATCGTGTAATTACGTAACACTTAGTGTTTGTATTGCGTTGTGTTGGATGGGCCAACAATTTGTACAGGCCTTGGCGAGTGCTGGTGACAATGAACGGGCCACGAGTCACGAGCTAAATTTGTACTCTGCGTTCCACCTGTGGCCGGGATCTGCTCAGCTGTTCGTTATGAATTAGGGCCCGTTCGGATTAGCAACTTTTTTAACACGATAATTTTCTTTTATTTTCTGTATCCCGTGTGGCAGGTATTTGTTTAACTGTTCCTAATGAAACAGGGTCCAATAAGCTACTTTAAGAAGATAGTTATTTTCAAGTTTTTTTTTCATCTACAGAGACTGAAGGACTGGAAGGAAATCGTAAAAACGCTATAACGCAATGACTTTCGAAGTTTAGTGTATGTTGTAACCTCTATAATTAAATGCACAAGAAACTGTAGTGATAATTATGTAAGTACTTCTAGTACTCTTCACAATAAAAGGTTTTCTTTCATGTGTTATTTTGTCTTTATGCCGTATATGAGATGCGGAAAAGAGTAATGTCAATCTCAAGTTTGATTATTATTGTTTGATTAAGGGAATTGTTATTTATGCTATCTAAATTCAAATCATATTCTAGAAAATTATAGTTTTTGAATGAACTATCTGTGAGTAGTCGAAATATTATATTAAAAATAATATTAGATTCATAATGTTACTGTAAGTAAACCGTTAGATATAATTTATACGCAATCTGCGTATCATTAACTTTATGAATATGTACATAATTATTCTTACTTGAAAATAAATAAAATACGTATTGTATTATTCTTTTGACGAAGATGACCTATGTTATTTGGCACTGAACGAATGCGACTAAATCGCTCAGTCACAATATAGAAAGTCGTTAGTGTGTTAGAACAACTATTGGCTCTCAACGATTTCCTCAAACCGCGACCTTTGAAATTTTTAGCGCCAGACGTGATGTCAACCTTCCAGATTGACAGCCGCGACAGTGGCATCTTCGTTCTATCAGTGAATGTCTTGTTTGTAATCGATTTTTATATTTATAGTGCAATTTTCTAATGTTATTTCTAGCATGAAGTCGTTTTGAGTTTCGGCTCATAAGTCAGACACACCCTGTGTCTAAAATATGAGCTAACTTCACTGCTAATGCACCTTCAGGAAGAACCTTTGTTCTATTTGCAGCTTGTTACAAATATCATGTGCTTCAATAAACACATCCCATCAAGTTCATTGCTGCTTTATGAATTAATGTGATGTAATTGTATTTTACTTATATAATTACGTGAGATACTCTTACTGTTTAGCGTGATTCATGATTTGATAGCGTGAGTGATGATAAAAAACTATTTTATTATGTAGTTTTATGAATGAATTGAATGAAATATAAGATTATGTCAATTGAAATCGACACTATTGCGAGAGAGCATAAAATGAACAAGTTTATAAGAATTGTTAACCTGCTCTATAGTTATATTATACGCTACATATTTCAACAAAAACAGCTAAGAACATTCTCGATAATGTAAGCTTTCGAACAAAAGATCACATCAAAATTGCTCCATTTATTTAGAACGACGCCACAGACAGACACATCATATTAAAACACCCCATTTAAAAAAAACAGCTGCTTGACACTAGTGTTATAAAGAAAATTGAGTCATGGTGGTGATGGCTTGCAATTTAATCTCGGTAAATTTCTATATCTATTAAATACTGTATAATTGATGTATGTAACTGACCAGACTGACTGTAACCAGAATATAAAGTAATAATCTAGTATATACTAGATTGTTACTTTATATTCTGGTTTATGTTTGTACACCTACAGGTGTAGAAAACATAATGTCGACGAAGGTGTAAAATAAAGGGCTGGTATTGTATTTTCTTTACACTTTTATTGTACTGAAATGGTACACAGAGATCTTCTATCTTAATGTGTTTCGTTATTTAAGGGTATCCAAAAATACTCTCGGATGTGACATATGGCGCCGTCAAAATATCACATTATATCATAATTTATGATATTTTTCGGATTTATATTAACAGGTAGCTTTTCTGACTTAATGTACACATTTTCCTTAAAACAAAGGTATATTTACAGCAAGGTATTTTTACCTTGGTGGTAGAACTCTATGTAATTTGACTTCGGAAGCACCTCTGCCACATCTATTTCTGCCTAATCACCGCAGTGCTTTGCTGCATTTTGATTTGGGTGTGTCCTCGAGGGTAGCAACTCATTTGTGGCTAGCCTTAGGTAAGAGGTAAGACCCTGATCTTATTTGAGGTTGAATACAGATGTCTATGGGTGGCAGAAAAAATTCAGAGCGATATAAGATCAGACATACATATTATACTTTTGTTTTTACACTAAACGCTAAGATTTGGAGTGCAGAGAGATTGTCGCTAGTAAGAACACTATTAGGCTTCGTTTATATCTGCAGACATTAAACGTATCAGATACGGGTCATAACAGACAACATAATAGTTTTCTGTACAATTTATTAATATACTAGGTTATTCCCATGGTTCCGTCCGCTTGCGTCACGCCTACCATGGTTATTAGTATCCTATATCTTAACCTAGGTCATAAGCTATCTGTGTGCCAAATTTCAATGACATACGACTAGTAGTTTTTGCGTGGAAGAGTAACAAACACACATATATCTACTTCACAAATTTTCACATTTTTGGAGTTAACTCTTTAAGAATCGATTTTCATATAAGGCGCCCGGTATGAGAAAAATATGAGGAGTAAAATCTAGTGATCGAATGACATCGTTACGTGTTTGGCGCGCAACCTATTGTGCGCACTTTCCCTTTTTTCATCTGTTGCATAGATGGCGCTGTTTACAACAATTGAAACTTCAAATTTTTCATCCGTCGCATAGAGAACGCTGTTTACAACAATTGAAACTCATTTAAATTTAATTTTATTGCGCCTGTTTAAACAATTCTACTTAAGAAGTAAACTCCAGTCGTGCGTCGGAGCTGACACACACTTTTTAAATATTAATAATATTTATATCTATCGTAACACCGCCGCGGAGACACGGGCCATGCCTGTCATATATATAAGGCCTTAGTTACTGTTACTGTATTCCAGTTTAAAATATGTAACAAAGCATAATTATTTATTTGATGCATTCCAACATAGTCTTAAGGGCCTTGCATTGCCGATCTGAATCTGTACTAACGCTTATTTGTTTTACTTAGAACAGGATATCTTATCTACAATGTAGAGCGTAAATTAATACAATTTTATATTATACTAGCTTTTACCCGCGGCTTCGTTCACGTTGGAATAATAAACTTGCACCTAACCTCAAAAATTAAAATAGAGATAGTACTTCTTATAAGTGACAGAACAAAATAATGCAAAAAATTATGCAAAAAATCTAAACAGCTGAAGTTATAGTCAATAAGATTTTAATTTGAAGGTTTTGAAGTTGCTAGCACAACAACAATCATGTCTGCTAAAATATATTTTTCATTTTTTTTAGATAAATAATATCCTATGTTTTTTCTAATACCTCTTAGAATATGTGTCCAAAGTTTCATGGTAAACGGTTGAGTAATTGTGGCGTGAAATCGTAACAAACAAACTTACATTCACATTTATAATATTAGTTGGGATTCTTAGTTTATTGCAAATTATGATAATAGTATTCATTTTTATTTGCGAAATTTACTTACACACTTTTCTCACCATTGTTACTAAAAATAATTTTGGATGTTTAGGTACTTTGTGTACCAAAAAATAACAATACACGAAATTAATACATTACCATGAAAACACTTGCGTGAGTTGAAAGACATTCCCAATGGGTATTCATAAATAATATACAAAAAACTTAACATTCTGACATGTGTTCAGCAATGACGGGAACAGTGAAACAAAGGCGTTTAAAATATTCTACTGTTAAATAATATGTTTCTTTTTCGTTTGTTCTTTATCTATCATTTATATTAATAAAAACATTTGTACTCTGATAGTCCTACACAAGAATTTCTCCTATATCGTTGGTTGCCATGGACACACAAAAACGAATACACAAACAGAACAGAAATCTAAATTCATTATTTAGATCTGTCTGGCCGGGTATAGAATCCGGAACCCATGCATGTCGGACCGATACGAGGAAGAGGTCTGGTCAAATAATTTCAAAATAGCGATGTTCAAGTTTAACTATTTTTTTTCCACAAAGTCTAAAATGGAGTTCGCTGCATGATTCCTAAGTACAAGTTTGTGTTTATGTTTTTTAAAGAAAATCTTATTTACCAAACATGCCATGTTAGTGTACTTAACAAGTTATGCGTTATTATTCGACCAATAGTCGTCGTCAGGGCTGGCCCTAACAGGGCACCCTACCATATCGATCAGGCCTGGTAGGGCTGGTATGCGTTATTATGCAACCATAGTCGTCGTTAGAGCAAACGGAGAGGGCATCCGCTTCGGGTATCAAATCCCAGAAGGCATCTCCAGCACGTCCTAGGGGGCTGCAAAATCTCAAGTTGCGTCCCCGGGCGGCACATTTAGGAGGTGTATTATTTGGCGACCTATTTCTTATTGATCGTCAAATTGCAAATACTATTTAGATTTCTCCATTGTGTCCGCCGACTTTAATTCCTAAATGTGTGGCAACGAATTTAGCTTCGATCCCGTCGATAACAATCCATCAATGAAGCATCATAATTAAATCACGCGCCATCCTAAACCTTGCTTCGGACCGGCACTGGTCGTCATGAGCAGCACGATTAATAATGGTTACCATATAAAAGTAAGCCATCGATCTCCCTTCCACCGAAACGCACACACACAAAAAATGGGTGTGGTGGTGGTACTTCCGTGGTCGGACCCTACCCGTTCATACCACACCATACAACCTCGTTTGTTTTATAATTGCCAATTTACCAAGTCTAATATCCTAAAACAGTTAATTAAGCGATAATGTGTAATCTGTTACAAATCCGCAGATCAATATCCTTGGATACGTAATGGATTACGAGTACAGTGAACAGCTAACGTACTGAATTAATTAATACCTATTGTTTTTGGCATACATCTGCTGCTTGTTAGAGCTAAATGTAATGTTTATTTAGTGATGGGATTGAAGAATTCTCTTTAGTACATTAATTAAAGTAAGTTTAGTCGTAATTTCTGAATATATTAAGTGTTTTATTTTTCTTCCTCATTGGTAATTAGGGTAAAAACCCTTTCAGTTTTCATTTAATATTTCTTAATTAAATCAATGAATAATGGTGGTAGAGTCCTTTGTAGTTTGACTCTAGCGGCGGTACTGCCACTCTTTTTTACCACATAAGAGCAGTGTTAAGCGCCGTGTTATGGTTTAAAGGGAAAAATAAGACACACATACTTATTCGCGGAATTCCAATTTAGTCCGCTGAGGTAAAACCTATTGTCGATTTCATCTTCTTCGGATAATTTTCAAGTGAAGTATGAGTGTAGAAAGCGTTTTTGGCGTCTATAGGCGGCAGTGGCCACTTACCAGGTAGACTGCATGTATTATTGCTACTATGTAAAATTTGACCTAATCCAAAAAAAGCTATAGTTGTACTTGTTACAATTTCATACATTTGTTCTAAATGCAGGTTAGATATACAAAGTTAATTAATTAACCATATAAATACAAGAAGTGTATTATCAATACATTTTACATAAACATAATGGTTATAATTAAGACATCATAATTTTTAAATTTTTTATTTCTATGCAAAGGTAGCCATTAGTCAATTGGACGTTTATAATAAAGCCGCCAAAGCGCTCCTGATATTGTTTAGCGCCTGTTATCTCTGATAACAGCCAAATTGACTGATTAGCGTCACCTCCCATGCAAAAATGCCAATTATAAGATATCACTATCATGTATCATAATACTACTATCGTCCCGTGCTTACGTGAAATATGACTTTCGATGCGCAGGCGCTAGTAAACCATACTTTTTTGCTTGGTCTTTAATCGTCTGAGTCAGAGATGGGAGGGTAATGCTTTTGAGCGTATGTAACATATGGATCGTCATTGGAATCGTCTTAGTGTGTTGAGTGATAGTGTAAATAATAACAAAATGGATATTAAATAGAAGCTATAAAATAGACCATTATTATTTTGATAACAACATATTACTGTCTCACTGTTGGGCATAAGTCATGACAAAAGGTTTCAATGTTTAAGACTACTAATAGTCAACCCCACTAGCCAATTGCTAGAGATTGGTAACGAAGTTTATTTTATTCCTCTCAGACATGTGGCTTGCATCTCTATATATTCCTTTGACGTTACATAGTTATTTTATATTAATACGTATATAATTCCACAAATTATTCTCCACCTATCTGGGCTATGAGCCCCGGACTTCTTGAGCATCAGATTCAATATCAGTAAAATGTAAACGCATCAGTATAAATGTACATTCATCGCAAAACACCACTCATTAATTAAAATTACATATAAAGGAAGCAAACGTGTTTCCTTTTTTATGCCTAACTGTTGGGGCCCAACAAATGAAAAAGGTCTGAAGCATATTGTACTATGCTAAAACAGTAAGGATTCGTTCAGTAATTCATGTCAAATACTTTTAAATCAAACATAAGGCCTCCAATAAGATTTGATGATATTATTCAAAAGTAATACCAGATTCCAACTAAAAACAATAGGTAACATTATAATACGATTCGAATACCTAATTTGCAGGTATAAACGTTAATTCGGAAGCCAAAGCTAGGCATAATTAGTGAAGTCTGACTGCTCAAACGAAATAGGATTAACTTCACTTTACGTTGTTCACATTATATGTGGAAACTTTCATGCCTACTGCTACACTGAATTTTGGTTCAATATGTATTTTGGAATTACGTACTAACATTTCATTGTAGGCATACAATCCATTTGTATGACTATAATGAAATGTAAGTATGTAATTATAACTCTAATGTTATATTCAGTGTTCCGTAGCTTGATAGAAAAATATAGATACATCCCACTCTACGTCTATCCATATTTCCGTATATAACAGAAATTTTACTGAAAGTTTATTCGCCATTCAATGAATTACATTTCATTATTTACATTAAGTGTTACATGTACCAATTATAAGAACCGCTAAACTGTTGTAAATATTATTCTTACGAAAAAAAAAGAAATAGGAATGACAAGTAATATACAAGTAGATAAGTTTTTTTATTGTAACGCAATTTTGTAATATGTCAAAAACGAGCATATGAATTCTCAAATATTTTACAAAACCTAGTGTAAGTGACGAACGAACATTTCACAACATCTTCAGAATTTAAAGCAGATAAAAGCTGGTTCATCAGAAATCCATATGTGGTAGATACGGTTATATCAAATGCAGATAACGAGGTCTTCAGAATTTAAATGCAGCGAAGAGCTGCTTCAGGAAATGTCGATTTTTATAGCCTGATGGTGGATATGTTGAATCGGATATTTTGCGCCGAGGAACTCAAACTGTGCCGTTAAAGTCCAACCTTGACACGCGGTGTAAATAGAGTTTTATGTTGTGTAGAGAATTTCTACATAAATAGTACGCATGTACATAACCTAACTTTAATTCGAATCTATGAGTACGTAATGCTTACATTCAATGTAATATTAATAATAAAACATTTACATAAATGTCGCCATAATTTTACATGTGAAAAAGAACTTACAAATGATAGACTAACTATGATAGAAATTATGATTTTTGTTCAAAGATGCAAGATAATATAAAGAGGATGCTTTCAAAATAAAAAATAAATAAAATAAAACATCTTTACAGTTGGATCGTAATTATAAATAAAAAAACTTACGGAAACCGCGCAAGCTCTTGCAAAACCTGCATGGTTTCTACTTTTGTTTTACATTTCTATGCCAAAAAGAAAGCGACGACGATTTTTCACTTAATTTCGACACCTATGTCCTACTTTCAGAATTCAATATGTAAACACAAAGCGAGTCATCCAATTTTAGATGGTATCTATTGATCGAAATTCTACTCTACGGCAATAGATTAGATACGCGCGGACTTGTACCAATTACAATAAGCCTGGATTATGTGCACATCAGCTCATATGCATACAGCTCCTATGGCATATAAACAAGGTAGATTGTCTATGTAGGCACTGACGAACTATGTATTCGAAGTGCAATAGACTGATATAAGATGAAGCTAGAAATAGTGATCACTAAGAGGATATGTACATTAAACGTATGTATGTTTACAGTAAGTAATCGTACCAATACATAAAATTTTATGTACTTATTCTTCTATATTTGTAATGCACATACTTCCCGTTGAACTTACTTTCAAATGTTTGTTGGACAATTGCATAACTTACGATAAAACTAATGTAAAACAAAAACGACTATCAATTAAGGTTAAGGGAAATATTCAAGCGGTTGGAATTGAGGTTACATAACCGATTGCGCATGATGCTCGAATCTTAACACTCGCCCGCACACAAGCATAGATAATAGAAAGTAACAAAGAAAGAGCGAATAAAAATCACAATCAGAGGGTAAAATGCTATTTCTACTATACAACTCTAACGAAACCTGCGTTAAGGAATCTTGTTTCAATAATAATAATAAGCATTTTTATTCTTCCCTTTCTAAAATGCGAACTGCCGCAGAAGGACCTTTAGTATTTAAATGTCCATTTTCATTTCTCCATCCTACGGATGTGAAACGTATGCAATGTGCTGCTTTCACGTATGAAGAATTCCCAGTGCACTATACTGAAACTGACTGACTGAAAAGTCTCAACATGAGAAGGGTTTTAAACAATAGGCGGCTACTACCTCTGTCAAATATATATTGTGTGGGTAATACGGGGAAAATTTTGACAGTAAAGTTTCCTCCTGGTGTACCATGGTTAGAGAACAGATTATCTGTCAGAATTATTCAACTTTTTCTTTAAAATATTGTAGTGTTTGTAACCATGGATTTTTTTATATCATAGAATCCACTTGATGATATGTGGTTACTAGCGTTCAAAAATGATAAACATTAGGCTTACCACCTGGTCAGCCATGTAGTCGTTTGTACTCCTAAGTATAAACGCTTCATATGATTCTTTCTCTTGATACTAAGATTAATGAGCTATTTACTCCCAATATTCTGACTTGAAAACCCAATAATTATATTGTTGTCATCAAAACGTTATCTTCAAGAAACTCGTATCTCTATCAACTGTTAATTCCCCAGCTGAATAATTACAACAGAATTAGAACAATTGACACTCTTGTTGATTGGAATTAATCATTAGGACACTTGCCAATCGATCACTTTAAAATTAGATTCAGTGGAATTTGATAGTGCTCTTCAGTCCCAGTTCAAATTACTGAAAATACAAAGGAATTAAAAACATTACTTGTTCAAGAAAATAGTCATTCTATCGTTAGATATAAAAATTCCGTATTGATGATCAAAGACCTTTTAAATTGATAACATAAGTCCAATTATTTTATTTAGGTATTCATTTAAACTTGTTTTATGTAATATAAATTTGGTAATGAATTATTTTCCGAAGATTGAAAATTCACGAACTTATATTTGTTTTAGCTTGTTTTACAGTTATAATTAACTTCATTTTGCTTTTATATAGGGAAATTATCGTATTTATATGATTATTATGTAGCACGAGCGTATCGTAAAAAGTACGGCAGGTCAAATTATAGGAAACGTATGTTCTAACATTGTGTATGCAATAACAGCTGTTATGCGCTGTTTTGTTCTGGTCTGAAGGGTGTGGTAAGGGAGACATACTTTTCCGAGGCATTCCATCTTACTCCTCAGGGGTAGCAACGCATCTTATTTGTTTGCGCAATGTCCAACTATTTAAGGATACAATGTAAAAATAAAAGCCATAATATATTTGGTATTATTTTGTAATTACTTATACCTATAAATATGTATTATAAAAGCGGGAGGATATTCACTATTGCTTATACGTTGTAGAGTCTAAACTACTTAAGGTAGAACAATAAGACAAACGAAGAAACGAAGAACATAAAATGGATCTATGATGTAGAGATCAAATAAGAAAATATATTTTCTTGTATTTCACCTTCTAAGGGGATTAACCAGGGATAAAATAAATTATACAAATATTATATTGTATTATATTTTGCAGGTACAGATAACAGCTAGTGATTAATAAGCGAGATGTAGTAAAAATTAAATTTATGGCGAATTAATACTTTTATATTATCTCATTTAGGAACATAATAACAATACAGGTGGGTAATATTACTCGGTATTAAGAATACCTCCCGACATTACTCTGAGCGCGATAATTTTCACATTTTCCTATTTTTTTCTTCATGAATGCTTTCCGGAGGAAATTGAATTTCATTATTAACCTCCAGTTTTCGAGGAAGATGGATTTAGTCAATTTACGATAAAATTTTCATATGTAAAAATTTGTCTCTCTCTCTGTCGTTTTCTTGAAATGAACACATTAGATCGATTTAGTATTAGGGGCTATAGTTATTTTTTGTCATTACATTTAAGCTACACGTCGTAATAAAACACCTGAGCTCTATTTGAAACTTTAAAAAATGTATTAGAAATCTTATAGAAAATGAAAACTCTTTATTAAAAAACTTTTTAACGATGAATTTTTACCGACAAAAAAATCATCTATTTATCAAAGCATTAATTCTCACTGTTGGGCTTAAGCCTATCTCAATATGAAGGGGAATCAGTATATAGTTGATTAACCGTGAATTAGTACACTTCAGATACCTTTGAGAACTTTAAGGAAATCTCTTTTATTTTATGATTTTAAGTGAATAATTAATTTCCGATACGTTCACCATTTGCAAAAAAAACTGAGCTTGTAAAGCCGATATGACAAGAAAAGTACCACCACCACGGCTATTCTTAGCGTGAAGCAGTCCTAGCGCTATAGTGAAAAGGTGTGAGTGCCGTCTAACTTGCATATGAAGTGACCATCTAAAGTTTTCAGAAGTGGAAATACTGTTTTGTATGAATCCATGGGCGGCAGCAACCACTTGCCATAAGGTGGACTACAGGCTCGTTTACTTCTTTTACTATTATTTTGTGTTTGATTATTGAATAATTTTAAACAGTCAATGTATGTTCTTTGCCAAATTTTCGTCACCGTGTTCGTCGTTGCTCTATTTCCTATTCGCTTGTTTCATTAAATTATTAAACTTGGCAGAATTACCATTAAAATATTAAACAAAACCTAATGTACTTACTATATAAAAAGATTTTCTAATCTACTATACAAACAATTGTTTTATTTGCGTTAAATTGCATTGCTAATTCGTGTCAGACAAAGCCGCTTGGACCGCAATTGCGGTGTTTTGGATAGTCCAGATGCATCAGCAATACTGACCAGATAGTTTGGTACCCTTATGTTAACTTTCAATTATGGATTTAAATATATTGATCTAAAATAGGCCCTTAAATACTTGGAAACGCGACTTATGTATACTGTTATATAGTCTATTACAAATATATTTATCATTTTGTTTGATTTTGTTTTTGTTGTTGAGTAGAACCTTTAATTTTTAGACCAGGAGGCCAAACTAGATCAAGACTACCCAAGGCTAGTAGTGAAAAAAGAAAAAGCTTATACTTCTGACGGAAACGTTTAGAAATAATTAATGATATGCTTTAAAATTGAAGCAAGACATCACAAGAAAACATATGAATGCTCTACAACATTCGTAAAATACGTTAAAACGGGCACCTATTTATAATCATACAAAGTGTAATGTTCATTTGAAAATTCCACATAGTAAATCTTCACTAGATAGTCGTTACAAAATGAACGAGCGTAAGTAGAAAACTTTGGTCGGAGCAATTTCTGAAACTAGATTGTGGTAACTGTTCTAATTGAACATCTTTCAATTAGAACAGATGTCAGACTGACTGACTAACTTATGCTGAATTTGTTACTTGATTTGAATTTGATATTAATATAAATTATATGAGTTTAGCGTTTGAAATAATTTGAGCAAGAATTTCATGAATTAAATAAAATATAATTTTGGTAACAACAAAAGTCTAAGGGACTAATTTAAATTAATATATAAATATAGAATTAATTTCTGAGACCTATGCAAATCGACAAAGATGAAAAAGATGAACTTTTTTCTTGTTGGGAAACCGATTGTCATTCCTTTTCTATTGATAAGTATGTGTATTGATGAGTAGGAGCAATCGAGCATGCAGTTTACCTGATGGTATGTGACCACTGCCGCCCATGTACATCTGTAATCAACCCCAGATAAGATCAGAGTCTTACATGAGGTTGGCCACAGATGCGTTGCTACCCCTGAGGACTAAGTATGTCTCCCTTTCCCTTATTATTATTTATTATTATTATTTAATTAATATATAATTTTAGAATGAAGATTACCTGAATAAAATTTCCATATCATTTATGCTTTATTTACTCTGGAAAACGATAAAAATAAAGGTTAAATATTCAAAATAAATTTCAACGTATATTGAAGGTAAACACGCCTCTTATCATACACGTTTTCCGACTTGATTCAATTGACTTTGGAAAATCCGTCGGAAAAAACGCAACTCAGGTGGATCGTTATTGTCAGGATTAAAAATATACTAAGAACGATCCGCCCTCCGTAAACTTATCATATATAGCTTTATATATTTATTTTTCTCTATACAACTTAATTGACTTAATACATTTAACTTATAAAATTTTATAACATTAATTGTGTGTATTTAATACCTCCTTTGACTATTTCTGCCGATATACAAACACAGATAAATCTTAAAGTTTGAGGACAGGGAATGCATCTTCTACAAAAAGTAAAATAAGCTTTTAAAATTAACAACAATATACGGTTGTGTAATAACGTAAGTACGTATTTGTATGTAGGAGAAAAACTACAAATCGGTTTTAAAAATAAAAAATAATATTTATGGAGTTTTACCGTTTTAATTTTATTGACTCGTAAAGATTTTCATATACCAGCCGTACATAAATTTATTCTAGCGTCTCTTCGTCTGTTGGAACTTCTCGAATTAAATAATGTTATGGAGGATGAAAATTTTAAAGTTCATAGTAAAATTAATAGTAAGTACAGACGCGTGGAATATTTTTAGCGATGCTTCACAGATGGCTCTAAAAATAACGTGACGGGCATTTATTTAGATGTCACATATAATCCTGTAACTAAAGATGTTTATTAGGATTTACATGCGTTAGTTCATATTTATTTAATTTGAAAAGCTTTATTAAGAGTTGATCAAAGTTACATTAATACCAAATCATTTAATGGTGTTTTGGTATTTAGAGTTATATATTTGTCATTATGGCGAGGGATATGTACATGTATACTATAAATAAGTAGTATAAAGTGCTTGGCATTGTAAAACCATATTAAAAATACCCGCGATGTCATTGGACTTGGCACAAGTTGAATAATATGATCTTCGTATACGTAGGCAAACGCAGCTGCTTAGTGACAATTCTATAATAATCTGTTATTATTCAGAAACATATCAATAGAAACTTTTAATCATGCTGGAAATCAACGAAGGATGGAAAAGTAGCAGAAATATTATCCCTCATGAAGCTATTCGTATTAATGTCCAAAGGGGATGGACGTAGGTAGAAGTAGTGATAAACAATACATTTAGACTAACTTCACAGCTCTTATACTCATTATATTTATTTTATTAAACTTATCTCATATTCACAATAAATCAGTAAAATTATATGCGAAGAAAAACATTAAGAATTCGACATTACACACGGTTGATACTTCAAGCTCTAAAGTAGCTTAAATTGAAAAAAAATCAAAAGGCAGAGCTAGTTTGTCATGAATTGCTATAATTATAACTGGAGTCCGAATTTAAATGTTTATAATGTCATTACGTACTTTAATGAAAATTATTTTCATAAATTTTGATGCTATGATAATTCAAGTAATCGTGGTATCAATTTAATGTCGCCATTATTATTATGAATCTGCGCTATCCCTGTTTCACTTGTTCAGTTACTTTACCCAGTAGAACTGTGCAAAATTTAAATGTCCTCATTATGAGCTAAATAAAAAGTGGGGCACTCGCCTGGTTAACATTTAAAAACATTTTGTGAGTTTTCAACAAATGCCGACTTCCGCTCTTGAAGAAGTATTTTTAACAAAGTACACGATTGTAATAGTATTTTCTATGCCAATGTATTATAACACGGGATCCGTCCTCTTCATTAGTACATCCGTCTTCTTTTTAATTAAAAATGTTTTTACACAGATAATTACGGTTTTGGCTATGTCGGGTTACCTTAACGGGTTACCTTACGGTAATCTTCCAAAATATATGAAAAGTAAATATTTGTATTTACAGTACCTTCCATTAATATTCAATTTAAATTTTGTATCGCTTCTTCTGTGACCGTAATATTGACTAATTAGAAGTCGCTTTTAGGCAAACGATTAAATATTAGCTATGGCTATTGGTATGTATTTATTTCCACGTTAAACCAAATTCAAAATTTTGATTCAAGTTTTATAATCGCCTTATTTTAATCGCGTGTTCGTGCTGACTAACCTCGTTAACTTTGAGCGTGGTTAAACATATTAAGTCGACCTTTATATTATGACTGAAAACAACGAAAAATATTAAAGAACTTAACGAATAATATAATTAAGAAATTAATTCCAAGAAATAAAAAAGACGTAAATATTAAGAGTATTTTTAAATAATTTAAATAATAAATAATAGATTTTCTTACCAAGTTATGAATCAATGTTTTCAAGATGATACATTCGCACAGAACATACTAAAACACTTATTCCAGTCTAAATTTACGACTTTAGTTTGAAAACTGCCACACTTTAAACTATATTTTAACACTTTTAACACACTAATAAGTCTATAATTTTCACACAAATTACTGAAATACTACTTTTAGGTAGGTATTTGGTCACACTTAGAGTTCTAGTCGAGTAGGTTTAGAAGGGTATAAATAAAAAAGTCCAAAACTATTTCTAAAACCGTGTAAATAGTTTACAAAGAGCGTGTAAACTTTAAAGGTTCCAGGTAGAAATTTTCAGTCGTTTCTTGTGTATAAATAGGTTACAGTAAAACTGTCCCATGAGATGCATTATGGAGAGAGAGGATTTGAAGCAGGATCACTAATTAGGAAGGAAGTTAGATTAGGCTTTGAAAATTCAGTTCCAGCGGTCGATTTTGGGCGTCATTCTTGTCACTATTCGTTGGGTGAAGGATTGTGGATAAGGGTGTGATAGAAGTTTTGTGTTCGTTTGGTCGATCGTAGTCCATGTATCGCGCGTACGGGCGCCGGGCGCGCGGTTAGCTGGCGCGGTGGTCGTAGAGGGACTGCCGCTCGACCCAATCCCGCTTGAGCGACAACCCTCACAAATCGTATGCACTAAACACACCTCGCTCATGCAAACGTTACATGCAATTCGTAAATTATTTTTGTAGTTCTCCGTATTGAAGTCTAAATATTATTATTTGTATATTCTTTATAGAATTCATTTCGAACGAAAAAAACATGAAATTATCAAAAGTAACGAAAGAAAAATAAAGAGACAGTACCTTAAAGGTCGTTATTATTTTAAAATGTCATTAAAGTACAAATTAAATTAAGGGAGCAAATGAAAAGAACAGAACTTTCTATCCACTTTTATATACTTTTTAGACAGCATTTGTTAGGCGATCATTAATCTTTTTCCTTTCTGCGAAATTTGTAAATCGATATGGAAAATTATCTTCGTTATCCTTAATCTATGGGGAGACAAATAAAATGTATGAAATGTGTGATATGCTAAGTAGGTGCAAATTATTTAGACTAACATAAGATTACAAATAGTTTCGAAGCATTTTCGTAATATTTTGAAATAAAAATGCGTAAAAAGAAGGCAAAATACACTTTTATTGCTTAAATCTAGCCCATTGAGCCATAATGTCAGATGCATATCGATCTGTACATGAATTAAAAAAAAAAAAATTCAAAAATTCTTTATTCATCTCAAAGTTCTATTGAATCTTTCGACTATATTTACACCTACTTAAGAATGAATTAGAGTTTTCGAATATTAATGATACATGTCTGGTAAACTAGAAAAAAGAACACACATTAAAAATTTATATCGTTTGTTCGAACGGCAAATTTCATGAAAATACGTGCAAGTTTTTCATATTTTTTATAACATTGAAGTAGTAAACGAGCACGTCTATCTGCTAGTAAATGGTCACTGCCGCCCTTGGACATCTGTTCCAGACAGACACCAGCTCCATACAGGTTCCATCTGTCAGTACAGTGGTTCCATCTGTCCCGTTACAGGTGCGTTAATACTCGTAAGGATTAATAAGGTTGCCTCATTTATAATTAGCCGACATTTATATTATATAAGTGAATAGTAGAATTACTTCACGCTAGCATAGGTGTTGGTATCTCCCCGATCTAACCATTTTGAAGGTGGTAGAACTGTTTATGGTTTGACTCCGGAAGCACCACCGCCTCCCCTATTTCTGTTATGCGCTGCTGTGTTCTAGTTTGAAGGGTGTGATAAAGGAGACATATTTTTCCGAGGCATTCCAACTTAGTCCTCAGGGGTAGCAACGCATCTGTGGCTAACCTTAGGTGACACTTTGATCTTACCTAGGGTTGATTACAGATGTCCATGGGCGGCAATGGCGGCAATTACCATATCTCTGCCTAATAATAGCAGAGTTATTCTTCTGTGTTTTGATCTGAATGGTGTGATAAGGTACTACCTGGTAAGTAATACCTATTCAAGGCGTTCCAACTTACTCCTCAGGAGTAGCAACCAGTGTGGCTAACCTCCGGTAAGATTGATCTTATCTGGAGTTAAATACAGATGTCCATGAGAGGCCTCTTACCATCAGGTAGCCTGCATGCTCGTTTGCTACTTCCATACTATAAAAATATGCAGATTTTATCACTTATTCTTCCGATCTAAACTTTTCAGGCTGTTGCGATAAGGCCAAAGCCATATTCAATTTAAAAGGTGACCTATGTCCAGCGGCGAGACTGTAATGCTCTAAAATGATTCAATATCATTTAGGTTCTATTAAAATCGTTAATTGTATTAAAACAGCGTACTAAATACAAAGCATAATTAAGATCGATGGTTCAAAAGACAGGGGTTCATGACGCAGTGTTTAATAATAATTTGCAAGGAAGTGGAAATATTACTGCAGTGTTTGATTTACATGGGTGATAACGTATGCATTATGCATGAAAAGAAAATTTTACACGTAAACCGTAAGTGTGCAAGTAAATACAACTAAATGTATGTAAGTAAACAAGAAAATTTTCTAACATAGAAATGGTTTTTTTATATAATTTATTCATTTATTAATCATTGTAATGATTATCGTGAATAATATGAGAATTTATTATACGCGGGTAAATGAAGTAAACCGGGGCTTAAGTCAGTTATAAATAAAGAAAATGTTGGCTAATAGCATATCCTGTCATATTTACTAGATAATAATAATGTAGTTCACGACCTTTTTTAAAAAACGCTTAAAAATCATGAAGTTTCGGTCACATATTGAAAAAAATTGGTTTGCTTATATGTTACGTTATCCTTTAACCACATTATTGCCAAACTATTTTGTATTTAGTTTGGCAATTTTGTATTTGTAAGTCTTCTTAATACAATCAGAGACAGACTTCGGTATCATAAAAATGTAATTGGCTGCCATTCCATAATTATTGGAGAAAAATATAAAAAAACACTATAGTCACCGCTTTTCGGTTCTACCACCTTCAAAAACAAAAGAAAACTATGAAAGACAATGATTACGATATCAAAATATTAAATTACTAAAAATAGTTAAAATAACCGCTTCTCGTTAGGTGCCGTATTTTTGTAATTTACAAAAATCATACTTGAACGGTGCTTGCAGTAATTCTCTTTGTACATTTGTGGTACAACCATTGTGTTTCGAATATGCAAACCGTATAACCGCACTCTGATTGTGACGGGTTTCTCATTGGCGTACAATCTGGTATTGGAATTTACTCGTATTAATATACGATGACTACAATATTACAATATACATGAACATCCGGTTTATTTTTTGTAATTTCAAGCACCTATTACTTTTCAAACTCCTCACATATTCTATTTTGTAATTGACACATATGTAGATGTAAATGTTTTACACCTACTTCCACCTAGTTACAACCTTAAATACTGTTGTGTTCTGATTTGATAGATGCGTTAATGAAGTAATTAAGAAATAAGTAAGTGAAACCCAGTTATAATAACGCGTCTCTGGTAGACCTTGGGTAGGACTACAGCTTATTTGGGCTACAGATGCTACTTAACAACTAGTTGTAAATGTTTTCTCCCTTTAAATATTGTATAACCATTGTATTGTCATTCCTGTCAACTAATAAAACCAATGTTGAGAAGTACTGAGTTCTGGTTTCAAGGGTTTGGTAAGGACCGCATATTTATGCGACTCGTTCCAACTTAGTCCTTAGGTATAGCAACGCGTTTGTGGAGTGTGGAGATAAGATTCTAAACGTATTATACTTCCTTGAACTTCAGTGAACAATTACTAGATATACTGGTCATCTCATGTTTAAATAATTTTAAATACAAGATAAGATAAGATAAGAAAGTCATAAGATTGTTTTTACATTTTATATTTAAATAAAACTGATTCATGATGATGTATTATTTTTCGAAAATACTTCTGAGTCTATTATAGCGTCAGTTTAGCTTTTTTTAACAAAGTTTTATAACTTTTGTCTGCTTCCCGACAAAATCTTACTAAAAGCTAACCGACAACGTCGGGATTTTCTAAATACAGGATTTTTAGGGACATTGACTTCTTTTTATTATTGTGCATAAACTAGATGAAAATAAAGAGCTATTAAATATAATTTTTAAATATTAAATGTAAACAACGATCCATTTTCATATTTTCGATTCTTTTTTACTTGTGTGCTATTATATACATGATAGTTGAACCATACTATTTATTTTTTTCTAGTAGGCTTTTACTTACAGGGATAGGACAAATTGAGTACTTAAAATTTATACTATTCTAGAGTTTATTTTGAGATATTAAATATTATAAAATATTTGCAATGTTAGGACCGACCAGCTGAACTACTCTTATAGCACATCGTATGGGTTACTGATCCTTGAAGTAGCTATGTGGGGTCGAATCATGTTTTAATACTGATTCCTTTGACTGCAAAATTCACCAAAGTTTGTTACGAACGAGTAGGTACATAATAATGAAAATTAATTGTCAGTACAACCCTCATAAACAACGATAACATACTTAAATAAACATTGACTAGAGTCTGAAGATTAGAAATTTAAATGCGGTTCTAAAAAAAATCGTTTTAGTATAAGAAATTCAAAGCATTTTGATGTACACACTATGAACCGTAATGGATTAAAAACGTAACTATGAAGCGTACGTAAATAATATGGACATAAACATACATAATCATTATTATGACAGTTTATTAAACATAAACATGTTTGTATGTGTTTGTGTGAGAGATAGAAGTTGAGTTCCTGAGTTGTTGTTCCTAATGCATCAGTATTCCAAATTTCAATATACCATCTCTGACTATGTTAAACATCACCATTAAGACCGGAATATAAAAAGTGTCCTGCGACAAAAATAGCTGTGATAGCGATACTTCCACAATAAAAGCATAGAGGCTTTTAATAGCTATTAAATAGACTGTCTAAATGTGTTTTTAGTATGAGTTCACTCGCCGGGCAATACGAAACATACCCGTGAATCACTTTAATCCAACCCATATCGCCAATCAAAGTCATATAGATTGAAGTAACCAACGAGCATGCAGTCCACCTGAAGTGTAAGTACTGCCGCCCATGGACATCTGTAAACAAATTTACATAGAACAGGGTTTCTATCTGAAATCTATCACAGATACGTTGCTGCTCCCAAAGACTCAGATGATCGCCTCATATGTATGTAAGTGAGGCTGCAACCACGCCCTTCCACTGAAATGCAAGAACCGTTTCAAGCTAAAAATAAGTGCGGCGGTGGTACTTCCCCGGTCGATCGAACTTTGCTGGTTTTACCAGGTGGTAGAACCAGAGTAGTTCGATTGATTACTTTCTCGATTAAGTATTATATGTTAGGAGAATACTTGTCTAATGCTTTGTTACTTTGTGTACGGTACAATGAAAGTCTAATGATCGGAACACGGCCTCTTATTCGAGGTTACGAGGTTTGAATCCCAGGCACTTACCACTGAAACCTACAGACGTGTAGATTCGAGATCTCTAAAAAAGAAGTTCTCCAAGATATGTGAAGTCTAATTTTATTACCACTTGCCAGCGCGGTAGAATATGGCCTAACCCCTCTAATTCTGAGAGAAGAGCTATGCCCAACAGTAGGATAATGGGTTGACGAACAACGACAAGACGAGAAAGACAATGAAAATATAATAATTGTAATCCAATCTTCACGATAAAAAAAAATATTGACCTGAAATTAATCTGTAAAGAAACATTTCCTACTCAATCAAATTTGATAAGACAATCTTTTAATTCATCTTTATGTAGGTACAAAATCAAGACGCAATTAACTTACTTACTGTATTTCCAGGGTGTCTCTTAAATATAACACATAATAAAATCCTATATGTATAACAAGGTAAAATTCTCATATTAATGCTAATCCGCATACCAGCGGTGACAGATGGCACTGTTGGCGCTCTCCGGTCTCGTTTTGCTCAAAACAATATAATCAGACGCATCACATGACGTGAAATGACGTCATTTTGCACGTCGACACGGCTATTCTCGGCCGCGCGACATTTCCTCCGCATCCACCATTTTACGAAACACTACGACACTCAAAGGTCAATTTTACGTAATTTTAGCATCTGCTGAACGATACGTCACATGACTTTGCACTAGCAGGTGATACAGATTTGTAGACAATTCATAGTCATAAACAATTAGAATCATCAATTACTTTAACTATATCTGTGACGACGGTCTAAATAATGATTTCCTACTTCGTTACTTGCGTAAACAGATTCGTGCCAAGTAGTAGGATTTTACTGCAACTTACTAGTTATAAAGACTGAAACGAATCATATAATCATTGGGTTTTATTTAATTCTTAAAATCCATTATTATTGTTTTTTAATTAATTGTTTATTTGATATTGTCATATAGACATAACATATAACATTAAGTGTACCTATATAGTTACGTATTAGAATTAATTAATCAATACACATAACAAGTCCTTGACTTACCTTAGCCATATATGCTTATGTATACGGATATAATGATACGTATCTTAGAAAGATAGATATTTAGTTGTGAAATACTCGACTCTGCCGCTCGAAACTCAAGTACTACTGTCGCCTTTCTATTTTTATTCGAAACAAATATTTTGCAGACTGTAGTATTACTTATTCTTTATTTACTTTTAGATTTCCGTCATTGTTGTTTTTCTATCTTATATTAAATCAATCGAATTCCATTAGTTGAAAGCTTCGAGATGAACCACTTTCATTGAAACTCTCTACCCGACCATCCACCTTCATCATCTATCAATCTTTTATAGTCCACTCGAAAATCCCCTTTATATTATCGTAAATACAGCTATTGTACTCGATGGAAACCACAGTATGTGAATATTATTTCGCAAGTTGCTGCCGCTCGCTTGGATTTAATGTTTATGACGACATTCCCGGGTAAAAGGGGCCACCCCCTTCGCTTCCTGGCTAATTCCAGACAACCATCACCAATTTACGTTAATAGTAACTTAATACCCCAAATATTCCAGCCACCCAAGGTTCACTGTTAGAGAATTAAGTTATTCCTGATGTATTTTTTTCATATTATCCAGGTGTAATAAATAAATAAACATCTACAACAACCACCATATTTTTTAAAATATTTGGATATTGAAGCGGTTTGTGTTGCTCTTAAAGATTGACAAAGATCAGGTTAATTTCAATCTACCTGTCCCTAAATCAAACTATTAAACCTATCTAAAATAATTCCTAAATAAAAACATAACGTATCAATTAATTCATTAGTTTTTCACCTAATGAATACCCAATTTTCTAGTTGATGTCTTTTATTACTAAACACGAACGTATTTCATAAAATTCGCCCACTTCATTTGACTTTTATTGCGAAATTTATTACTTGCACTCTCAATTAACTTTTCCGGTAGTTAGACAACAAACAAGATGACTACTTCGAACGATTTCAGGACGTAAATCAATTTATAGCTTTGATTTATTCAATATAGTAGTATGTATATATTTTCTTCATTTAAATTTTGTGGAATGAAATTTTATTTCACAATTCCATCTTTCAATTTTTAAACCGAGTGAAACGAAAATTCATTTTCCTCCATTTTCATGTATTTTTTTAATTTTTATTTAATTTTATTTATTTAGGTCTTATATTGGCTTATATATTGACTTAGGAATCCAGTGTAATTAAATATAGTGTGGAAAGTTAAAAGAAGGGCATATTGAAACTCATGATAATTTATACTTGTCGGTGATTAAATAAAAAAATGTGTAAATAAAAAAAATAATAAGTAACAGAAAATAAAATTGACAATATCTTGAATAATGACAATATCATAAAAAAGCCAGATATGGACATCATATTGTTAGCAAACTATTTTCTATGTTTCCATATTTATCAATAAAATGTATTTAAGTGTATTATTTTTATATTATCGTACTTTTTATACACATTTTCGACGAGAATTGAAAACCCTCCTAAAAATACCACTTTGTTAACCTTGCTACTTGTAC
Source organism: Cecropterus lyciades (assembly GCA_002930495.1). NCBI lineage: Eukaryota > Metazoa > Arthropoda > Insecta > Lepidoptera > Hesperiidae > Cecropterus > Cecropterus lyciades. The sequence continues at coordinate 851,150 of MOOZ01000456.1, read as the reverse complement.
AGTACTATATAATGATTGAATGGTTGGAGTAACGCATATGTTTATCGGTAATGTATATGTTTATATAGCTTAGTGTATATCACTAAGCTATATAAACATATACATTAAGTTTTTCAAATTAGTTCTCACATGTTGCCATGCGTCACCTACCAGGTAGTAGAACGAATGTTGTTCGACCGGGACTGCCGCAACATCTATTTCTACCGTGAAGCTTTTGTGCATTTCGGTGGTAGGGTGTGGTTGCCGGCTGACTTATATATGAGGCGACCATCTTAGTCCTCGGGAGCAACGCATCTGTGACTGACTTCAGATTGAGCCCTTGTTCTATATGAAGTTACTTACAGATGTACATGGGCGGCAGTAACCACTTACTATCAGGTGGACTGCATGCTAATACGCTAATTCAATGTGATAAAAAAGCACCTCCATATTTTAGGTACAACTTAATACTATTTGGGTTTTATTATGTACTCGTATGATTATGACTATGGGCGGGTGACTGAAGTAACTGTAGATCGTTACGTAGACGACGTACGTGTTGATCCTGAATAGCACCTCTCTTCCTGTGGAAGTCATAAGCGCTGACTGAGGATCAAAACCAGGAGATGGCAGTAATTCCTGCTATAGATATAGTCAAACCGCATAATAACATTAATTACTTTCAGGATATTTCAATTAATTAATTTTTAAATCGAATTAATGTAAATTTATTAATTCGTTCAAGCAGTGTATTCCTGTGTAACATTTACATCCTCTACGGTGTCAGGCGCAATGGCAATTAGCTGAAACTTATAGTATGCGAGATTCATATCCTATAGTAAACTTCTAAAGGCTGATGGATGGATGTGCGTCAATGACAACGTATCCTTAAATACACGCTCGTTTTCTACAAAAACAGATTAAGTTATGTTCGCGAAAATGGGTGTTGAATTCTCAAAAGCCGTTATCCGAGATCTTATATAGTATGCTCTTTGTCATGTTCAGAAGATAAACATCTCTAGTTTACTTGACACCGCGATCTGTTAAGAGCTTAAGACGTCCACATACTATAATTCAACTATGATCCTCATGGTTTAAGTTCTCTTATGGGTTTACGTATCATACAGTTTTATGTTTTACTATCTAATCTTTTAGACGTGTAACAAATAAATAAAGGAGGACAAATATCTCAATATATCCTGAAAATATAGGTACATAAAAATTAAACGTCATTCAGTTATTTCAATTTTGACTAAAATAAATAGGTTTTATTCTTATTCATTTTTTTATAGTTTAGTGATATTCTAATCTCATAGCTGTATTCAATAATTATAATATCGATACCTATTTGTAAACTGTTATACAGTGCTCAGTGTAGGCCTTTTTTATAGTATGGAAGTAGCAAACGAGCATGCAGCCCACCTATTGGTAAGTGGCTACTACCGCCCATGTACATCTGTAATCAACCCTAGGTAAGATCAAAGTGTCAACTAAGGTTAGCCACAGAACGATTGCTAGCCCTGAGGACTACGATGGAATGCTTAGGAAAGGTATATCTTCTTACCACACCCTTCAGACCAGAACAGCATCGCATTACACTGCTGTTATTAGGCAGAAATAGGCTACATACTGATCTTTAAAAGATGACAATAGAATATGTTGCGCAGTAGTAGGTAACTACCTAACTAATACGAAGAGGGCTCTTTATTAGATCCTCGGTACTACAAGCCTTTTAAGCGTATTGACACACATAATCTGATGGGATATTCAATATCCAAGGAATCGTAGTATGGGATTATAAACGTAGAAATCACTATTAGTATTGGGATGTTAAATTCGAATTTCGACTAAAAGGGTATCCTACAAAACATACAAATTAAAACGAGTAACAAAATCTAGTTCTTAAAAAATACAAGAGAAAAAGCCATTGCAGTCTATTGAACAAAAAAAATCATAGGCAAAATCAAATTCATCCACTCTTAGTTATATAGTCACTCTAGTGACATCTATAACATGACGAATAAATTAAAATGGCTACATGGAGTGGGCGATTTGAATATGCTTTACACAGTCCAAGTAGCTGTGGGCGCAAATAATTTTCATTGTATCGTGTAGATGGCGCTTGTATCATGTTCATACTTTAACATTTATTTTATTTTGCGACTCTCAGTACCTTTAATATATCAAAAATGGATACATATAGTTTAAACTCATATGTAATTCGTATAATAGGTACATATATAACATATAGATAATACCGGTCTAAATTAAATTTAAAACTTAAACTAAAAACTTCCATGTTCTTGATTTTTGAGCGTTACTTACCTAATGTAAAGATATTAGAATACGTATTTACGTGATGTAATATTTTTGTTGTTTTTTATACAAATTTTGGTATCTTTAATAAAAATAGTTAAAAAAAAATAGTTGTGGCACGCGTTTTCTGCCACCACGTATTTTATTAATATGGTATATTTACAGTATTTATGGTGGTATCTTCGTACCTATTTAATAAAATTGCAAAACAATAAATTATTGTAGATACATAGAGCAGTCTTCGCGCTACTGTGGTTGTGGCTGTCTGAAGTATTTTTACTAGTAATCAATGTTGAAAATTGAATATTCGCATTATCTACTATATATATTTGTATATCTAGATACAGTCTATATATATCTATATTGTATAAATTGAATAAATTTAATATCGTATTGTTGTCGGATTAAGTGTATCAGTTCCTGGTTGGTTTAGTTCCAAATTATCTACTTAATTCGCGTACAAATAAATATTTATACGAACTAGAAAACACTTAAAACCTTATGTTATTAGTAATATATCATACTTAGAATTTTTTTACACTCGTGTATCTTAACGACCTGAGAGAGATGCTCTACAATTAGGCCAACGTAAGGTCAAGGTTTCATCAAAGACTTCACAAGTGCTCCCTACCACAGCCTTAATAAAATTTGGTCTCTCCACTTAAACGAACATAAAGGTAAGAGAAATTGAAAGAAGAATTAAGGAAATTAATGTTCTTTTTAAAACGTTTTTAGTTTTTTTACGTATTTATATTCTACATTTCCTATATTATGTATCATATAAGTGCGTGCGTCAAACATGGGCGTTATCAAAGGGAAGCTGGAGCGGGATCTGTCCCCGGGTGACTTTTATAATAGTCGCTACTGTGTCGTCTGATTTTTTTGTGCCAATATGGATTAAAGTTATTAAGCAATGACTACCCCAAAGACTTATTGTAAACAATCGTCAGCAAAGGTTCATTAAAAGGTTTTGAGTCACATTTTTTGATTAATAAAAACTATGATACAGATTATGATACATTTTTAGATCAAAGACATGTGACAGTTTGTACCAAGTCGTACTGATTTTCCAACATCCTTGCTTATAATTCTCATGTACGTATTCTTCATTCTGTCTGAAGATAAATTACAAGATAAAATATTGAAGATGGCTGAGTCTGAAGGCGCTCGCTTCTAAAAATAAACCCCTCACTTCTTTTTAATTTTCAGCGTGTCTAACCGTGTCATGAGAAATATTACAATTGAGCCGAGATTCTGTATGTCGTCAGTAAAATCGAGAGATTATTTGTCCAACTCGTTGTCTTAAGAATCCTTTGCATAGACTGAGAATGATACTGTAAAGATTTAATGAAGGATTTCGAAGCAGTCTAGTATGGTTTGGAGAAATTTCATGATAGCTCAAGGTTTGAAGGAATTGCAATCAATATTTTAAAAGATGAGTTTAACAACATTTGTTAGCAATTGGCTAGATTGGTCTGGGTGAAGATTTGACAGGCTGCTTAGGACTGCGCGCGCATCATTCCGCCATCTTGAATTTCTTTCCCACTCCCGTGGCACCGTGAGAAGCTCGCAGGACGTAGATAACAGCTGTGAGCGCGAAACACTCCACAGCTTACATCGGGGTTGTGTCTTGAACAAAAGAATTGAGTTTACACAAACCAGATGCACACAATTCAAGCTGCTGACGAAACCCCTGACGGTTTAATGTTTCACGAGTGTTAAGGCTGTAGGGAGTGAGTTACGAAATAATATCGATTTTGTATACTTACACGAATCACCATAACTATCATCTCTGTGTTATATAGTGTGTTCTCATAGCTATTTTGAAAGTATTTACAAAGTGGTTTAGGTATCGTGGGAAGTACAGAGTAAGTAGAAGAAATCGATAAACGCGTAAAACTCTGGCACTCGCTCCCGTTGCGTGATGCGAATGTGAAAAAGAGAAGGCGATACTCGGCTGGCTACGGTTACATCGCTGGAAGTCATTTTAGCTATAAAATATACAAATATTGACTCTACCACTTCGATTTTCTACATAAATTAAGGTCAGTAGCTTCTTGTTTAGTAATATAAATGTACTTTTAAGTTTAATAACGTTAAGTAGAGCTTAATAACGAAGCAGATATGTAGCAGCTGATGCCCTGCTGATAGACACAATAGAAATCATTTTATGAAAATACCTGTTTGACAATGTGTACAGTCACACATATAATCATACTAATCTTACTACCAGTTGAATTGGTACGATCAATCGATTTAAATGATGACATAATATACATAAGTAGGAAATACACATATTTGCATACTAAATTCCAATTCTAATAACTTATATAAAAAATTCAAAATACTTAATAAGACAAAATATCTAAGAAACATGTTCTATCAATAAGCCAGAGCTAATCCAATCTTAACTACATTTCGTTTGGGGGCTACGCCTACGTAGCTCTTTGAGAAACCCTTATACAAGATATCTATGCATAATAAGAATGTTTTCTCTTTTTTATCTGATTACTTTTGTTTCATACCAAAACAATAATAAAAAATGTATTAGAAAAATCAGTTCACAATGGATCATGGATAGTCGATATTTTATGACTTATATTGTGTAGTCGGATTCAAACATTACATATGTTTGATATTAGAATTAAACTAAGAATATTAAATATATTTTAAGCATTATTTTTTTACATATTCACGAAGCATCTACGAAATTTTTATATTTGAATGGTCTAGAACGGGCTCCTTAATACCCTTACCCGAAGGCCATGAAAAATTCGCTTGGCGCTGCAAGCATTAAGCGAATTTGATTTTCAGTCTTATAAAATCAAATATTATTATGCGTTAAGCGTTTAAAACAAATGGTTTTAAACGCTTAACGCTGACGCTTGTAGCGTAGAGCGATTAACGCTTAAAGGGAATATTCCGTGACCATCGGGTAATATCTACCCGTTTGCGGTAACTACATATACAGCTGAGTATTCGTTTCGTCAAATAGCACCATATCGTGTAGGATGTGACGACCTACTGGTATTATCTAAAAACGGTTTTGTTTAAGTCAATCAATCGGAAAAAAACTTTGTTTCTGCTGAGGCAATAACTACTGTATGTAATAGATGATAAAATAATGTTTCATTCGTATCCATAGTACTGATAAGTTGTTCAACATTCGCTAAGCCTCAGTACGTTTAATGTAAGCTCATTTGAATGTTGTCGCAATGTGGAATAAAGCCGATTTTCGTTTAATAACTTTGTGTTTGGAAAATGTTTTATGCATTACTGTGCTATTCATTTATTACAAACGGGAACTTGCAAAGGAGCACAGTGTATTCATTTCAATGGAAATGTTGTGTTTAATACTTTGCAGTCATGGCTGAAAGGGATAGGAATGATATAAATGGGGAGGTAACATCTGTGTATTTTCTTTCATATTACTTTTTTAATATAATTAGTTTATAATTCCCTTTTTGAATAAATCGCTATAGCTGTAGTGGAAATATACGTATTTTTTCACTTTAGATGGCCGGTGGAGGAGACCCTAAATGGCAAAAGGATGCGGCGGACCAGAACTTCGATTACATGTTCAAACTGCTCATCATAGGAAACAGTTCTGTCGGGAAAACCAGGTAATACTTCTTTAAATATTTACGATTCTTTAGATACTTGTTAAAACCATTGAAACGAGGTTAATAAACTATTAACACGGGGATAAACGGATGTATATTTACGGGGTATGGTCTATAATGGCAGTATTTGAGCTTTTGTGTTTCAGTTAAGGTAAGAGTAAGGAAATTTTGCGTGTGAGGTTTTTCAAGTCCTTTAAGATTACTGATACTGTTTGGAATGATGGTAGAACGGTTATTTGACTATAAAGTTACCACTGCCTATGCAGTTCTTGCGTTTTGGTGGAATGGTGGATAACGGATGATGTGTGATTACATATGAGGTCACCATCGTACTCATCAGGAGCGGCAACACATTTTTGATCGGTTTCAGGTAGAATCCGTTTTAAATGGAGTTGGTGAATGTGCGACAGTGACCACTATATACTCAATCTATCTTATTAAAAAATACTACGCTTCTAAATCCTTAAGTTAGACTCCAGATTGTATATGTAAAAAATATGAACAGACTTATATTAGAAGTAACCACGTAAGATATAGACTGATATTCCTTCTTGAATTAACTTAACACAATAAAACACAGTAGGCACACCACAGTAAGAAGGAAATCAATTATTCTGCTCCGAATAGTATCGTAATTGCATTTCTACGTCGAACAGAGTTATAATCGCAATCTATCGATCGCCGGTATCAATGATAGAACACTTCACACAATAAGCACTGTTATTCTTTCAGTTTCCTATTTCGGTACGCCGATGACTCTTTTACTTCAGCCTTCGTGTCCACCGTCGGCATTGACTTCAAGGTCAAAACAGTCTTTCGTCATGACAAACGCGTCAAACTTCAGATATGGGTATGTATTATCGATCCTGGTAACAGACTAACTAGTCAGAATTTGTTATTCATTGCAAAAGCAAATTATATTGCTTTGTGATTATAGCTTGTTACTCAATTTGATTTTTGTTTCATAGGACAATAATTCATCGCTTTAAATGTGAACTTGTTTTTTATAGCTAATTTCTTTTAAATTCACATAATACACTTACGTAAATTTAGACCATCGATCCCTTAATTTTCACAAACTTTTTAAACAAATTCTTTTGATATTAAATATTGATTTTTTGTATTATTAAATATATATATATTAATGTGATAAATATGATATTGAATTCCCCTTGATATAAATGGATTTCTGTTGATAGGATACAGCAGGGCAGGAGCGCTATCGTACTATCACGACGGCGTACTATCGGGGGGCCATGGGCTTTATCCTAATGTATGATATCACTAACGAGGAGAGCTTCAATAGTGTGCAAGATTGGTAAGCAAATTCACTAAACCTAAAATTGTAGCGATGATGATGGTTACTATCTTAGATGAGCACTGAATTGAAAATTATGTAATAGAAATGTATTTTGGAAAATCAACAGATCTTATTTATTTAAGATAAATTTATTGAAATTTCAACTACTGTTTTGAAATAAAAGACAACAATACAACAATATTATTAAATTAACTACGATGTTTAATCAACACCTACAAAATTTTTAAAGCATTTTTTCAGATAGTCACTGTTTATAAAATATCCAGGGCATATCTCTAAATAGACACTGCAATAATGAAATATGATTACTAGTTCTTCGATATCCTAGGCGAATCATTCAAGTGTCTTCAAAAGGATTTTATATGAATCTATAAAAAAACCGATATGCCAATAAAATCTATCAGTCATTGCATCGTGGTTTCACACTTTAAATTCCTTAACATACACTTTTCAGGGTGACACAGATCAAGACCTACTCTTGGGACAACGCTCAGGTTATCCTTGTTGGCAACAAGTGCGACATGGAAGAAGAGCGCGTGGTCAGCCAGGAGCGAGGCAAGCAGCTGGCCGACCAGCTCGGGGTCGAGTTCTACGAGACAAGCGCTAAAGAAAACATTTACGTTAAGGTAAATTTGTGTAAAAAAATGTATTTTTTTTATAAGCAAACGAGTAAGTAACTTCATATAAAATCCACCAATAGCCGCACTTGCACTTGAATCATAGATGCTATACGTTGCTACTCCCAAGGACTAAGTCCTTTCTGATGAAAGACCTGGCAACTCAGTATAGTCCAATGAAACACATTAACGGCTTAACGCTAGAAATAGGTGTAGGGATGGTACCTCCTCGGTCGAACCATACTTTTTCTGCCACCTTGCTAGTTACTAGCTTATTTCTAATCAGGGATTATAAAGAGGCGTAGAAGACTAAGTGGTCATTAAATGACAATTTAACTATGTACTAGTGTGTAATTTGTATATGTTACTATGGTGATCATTTCGTATTTGGTAGTGCAGTACTAACTAGGCATAGCTACACACCTAGCCTGGAATGTAACATATCTTATTTTTCTGAAAATCTAACAAGTTTTCAAAAGTTTCTTTTCTTTTCGCTGGTTTAATAAAAAAAAACACATGGGTCCAAACATCGAACCTCTTTTCTCGAAGTCAGTTAAAAATAACATGGATACTGCAAGGAAATCTCTAAAAGTGTATATAAACGTAAAGAGAACCAACAATATCTGACAAACTTTCATTAAAAAATTATGAAGGTACCAATGCTTCTTACAGACGGTCTTCGAGCGACTCGTCGACATCATCTGCGACAAAATGTCAGAGAGTCTGGACTCGGAGCCGGCGATGCTCGCGGGTGGAGCGCGCGGTCAACGCCTCACTGAGCAACCCCAGGGCAACAGCAATCCCAACTGCAACTGTTAAATTTCGGTTTCAATGGCTTCATTTCGACTTACTTTAACCTTGAAAATATTGGATTACAACTTTCACTGAATTAATAATCTATAAATACATTTATCGGTCTGAATAATCAATGTATCGATCGATCTGAATAATAGATTACTTACTGTCTTTACTCTTCTGTGAATGTTATTCTAGCTCTTTTTTAAACAAAATATTCATAGGATTTTTTAACATAATATGGAAGGTGTTGAAATATTACGCGTCTAGTATTTTCAAGGATGTTTTATTGTGTGTGTAATTTAGTCTTAATAAACTATTTTATATTTAGTCTTATGATTTGAGTCAAGTTCCTTTAAACTTAATAAAAGTTTCTTTTTTATGGACTACAAACTAATATCTAATTAATGATCAATTATATTATAACTATAAACTATTTACGCAAACACTAAATGTCAGTTAATAAGAGATAAATATGTGTGTTCTCAACTGTACTTTTGCGTTTAAATTGAAATGTGAATTAATCCATTGTAACTTAGGAAAATTTAAAAGATACCTATATTAAAAAAATGTTGAAATTTGTGTAACAATAATGGAAAATTATGTATTAGTATTATTAATTTAGGTGTTAGGTAGCGTCTATATTTCGAGCTGGAGTAGGGATCTGATACTTCTATAGGTGTTAATATTTTATTGTGAAACTTTTAGTCGTTAATTAATTTTATTTGCCTAGAATTTATTGCTTTACTGTCGTGATTTAAATATGGATTTATCTTTTATATTCGAACAATATGTTCAAAATTTACAACGACTTCTTCTTTAAGATTTTAATTATATTTCGTTCGTGGTCGTAAAATTGCGCACCAAAAGTGTACGCTCGTTATAGTTTAAATAATGTTGGCAAAAAAATAGACTTGTTGAAGTCGGACCAAAGTCAAATTTCAACTTTATTTACAAAAGGATTTTCAGAAGCGCAAAATATTTTTAGACATAATTTAAATACTTGTAATTCTGGTATCTTAAAGTAACTTAAATATTTCAGTTGTGTCGAGTAGGTTTGCTTCTTAATTAGGTGTAATGAGTGTTATTACATCTATAATGGACGAAGAGCTGGTAATGTCAGAGAGTGTAGAATGGCAAATGGGCAACTAATTTCTTTAATTGGATATGCAATTACTTTCTTACAAACGTAATTTTATGCATAGTAAAGATTACTATTACATTACCAAACAAAGTAAATAAATGAGATGTTTATCAAGATTGTATTGTATAGTCGTAAAAAGACTTGTTTCGGAACGTTTGGAAAGTATTTGTAGACGTTCAGTCGTTTCTTTTAATTGTGAAAAATGTAGGATAATTGACGTATCGTGCACTACCCTTCTATAGATGTCGTATTATCTATAACTTCTGTCGTTACTAGCGCTTTATATTTAAAAGTAGACTTCGTTGCTTCGTATTAGATTATCAAATTGGTGGATGTTATATAACCTGTTATCTTTTGACGTTACAACTTATAGTTATGAGTATTATTAATGTTATATTCAGTGTGATTACTGTAATGCGTATAATCGTGTAATGTAATGCTTCGATGTCTTGGCCTCCAATGAAATGTTTAAAGAAATGGTTATTCTCTATAGCTGAATAACTTAGTGTAAATACGTTTCGCCGATGTATAAACAACTGTAAAGTATTATATCTACTTACTATAAATCTGTTTGTATTCTTGTTACCTACTATGCTATGTAATTAAGTAAATATAGGTGTTTATTTAATCACAGTTTTGAGTATGTAACATATTACTATCGTGGAACCTTAATGCTCTCGTCGCATCTAGTTGCATACATTTTTCTAGTGTCCATTGTGTTCTCTTTGCGGAACTGGACTATATTTATTATCTGTAGAAGACATAGACAATACAATTTATATCAAATTCTGTTAATACTGAGCACATTATTTTTTTAGAGTCTTAATACTAAGTATATTAGTTATTAATTTGTCGGCATCTATTGATGGATTGTAAACAAATATACGTACGTAACTTAATTATTCAAAAACGTGTATAATTAATTTTATTCTACTGTTCTAATTGAAGCTTTGCCCTCAAGCTGCTGTTCAATAATTGGAATGTAATAAATATTATTGTTAGATAAATGTTATTTACCAATTCGATCTTTTTGATGTTAATCTAACTTCCAAAGTATACCAGTAAATATTAATGACATCAAATCGTGAGTCTGCAAATTGGACTGCTGTATTCTTATAACTATACAATGTATCAATAGCGATTGATATTTTCGACCAATACGAACTTTTGTATGTCAATTGAGAAAATCAATTACATACGTCGTCACTCAAGATTGATAACGGATCCCGTAGTATGTGGAATGTAAAAGTAGAATGTATTGTATCTAGCGGAGAGTCCCTCTAGGTGGACGAAAGGACGCATATCGTAGTGAATGGCTTAGGTAGAAAAATATTCTGTTTAGACACTGAAATGTCAACGCGTTTATAAAAACTTAAATCATAGATATGCCCTTCCTTTAGGTTCATTTTTATCACTATAAAATATATGAAGAATTATTCATTTTCAACCTCTGTAACTTATTATATTATACTTTCATAAATTTGAATATTTATGTGCAAGTGAACAATACAAAAAATTCCGAGTTCAACTTCCGGTCAGATAGTTAAATAATATGTTTGTATGATCTGATAAATGTCTGAGAACTTATAACACAAGGTGCATGATTATAGATTTTTCATTGTTACCCAAAAGAAATCCGTGGATTTTAAGACGAAGGCGTATCTACGAATTGAATCAATAAACCAAAAGATGTTGTACTTCTTAATAAATGTTAATGTTGGAATTAAAATAACCACTATATCATTATTTACTTTTCTGTAATTTTTTCACACTAACAAGCTTTGGCTCACACAACAAAAAATATGAGTATAAATCAATTAGCTGTATCCAATAATGTATGTTAATATATTTGTTGTGTGTTAATAAATTATTTAAAAGATAACTGTGTAAAAGATTCACGAATATAATATACGTATACATATATGTTTTTTAATAATGTATTATTTTGCAATATTTTGTATTAATTATTTCTGCGTAATTTATGTCGAACTAATCCATATATTATTTTCCTTTTGTTATCAACCTCAAATAATTAAGTCCCAGTGAATCCCCGGTTTCTTTTTATTTATTTGAATTGTATCACAATTTTCGTGATTTTTTTATCGTTTCCATGTGTGTGTGT
>MOOZ01000456.1:822332-839224 GCA_002930495.1 Cecropterus lyciades | reverse complement strand
GGGGGCTTTTGATCAGGTGGTGTTCATTAATTCCCCGTCAACAACGTCAACAGAGTTGATTGTATTACGTCGTAGAAACACGATTTAATACTACGACTCGAATCAACCCGACGAAACAATTTATGTAATTTCACTTGCGATGTTGCATGTCACAGGACATAGGTACAAGAGTAAAAGCAACATTCTGATAGCATCGATCCATTTGTTGACAATTAAAAACACTAGCCTGTGTAACGCTTCACTTAGGTCGTTTCCTAGGTTACGGCCATAAAAATTTGGGGAAGGTGCCTAGAAGCGGGTAAGCTAACGTGTAAACCCCAAAAATATATATTTTTACTTGATTATAACAGTTTAAATTTTATTTAATTGATTACGAACTTAAAATAAAATAAAGGGACACTGTCAACTTGTACCAAATAATAATTTGTTTCCAAAAATAAAAGGTCATAAAAACCCGCTTTGCCCCATGGGGGGGCAAGTAAGACGTTTGGGAAAAGCGGGTAAACATCACAAACGATATAAATTATATCAAAATATAAAAATTGGGTTAAAAGTGGTAACAAACAAATATATAAAGGAATTACAATAATAATAACATCAGATTAAAATAATTTTAGACTACTTTGTACGTGTACAAATTAATCTATTCGCACAGCTTATGTTGTGGTCTCAGTTATGTAATTATCATAAATATAACTCTCTTCTTTTGACTAATATATACTTATTTAAATAAAATCACAGTGTCATTTAACCAGCCTGCAGAAATAAACAATTTTATCGTATATCGTAGCAAAACATAGATTTAGGTTTATAACAATTAAATTGATAAAGCGTGTACTTACTTGCTTTGTCCTACCCACTTTGCCAACAATCATATTTTTGAATTAAGTTCTTACAATATCAAAAATGTAGAAAAATATAAATAATATATCTAAATATATTTTTTGTTTTGTTTTGTTTTTAAGTTAGATAACGTGGTATAATAAACGGTATGATTCGATGAACAAGTTTTCCACGAATGAAAAGGTTACGCAACTTTAGACTTCTTTAATTACACTAACTTTTTTGTTGCACAGAACTATGACATCCGATCGAAAAAAAAACGAAATTCAGGAGTGTTCTATGAATTTCTGTACACACATACATAGACTATAGCGTTTCAATCGACAGCATACGAGCGCTTACTCGCTTTGGGCCTCCTTTCCCTCTATCAATGAGTATAGAAAAAACTCGTGCACTTGCTGCATCTAGCGTCAAAAAATAATTTAAGCGGTTGAGCGATGTGTCAATTTAACAAAAAAGTAGCTAAATCTTCGTTCGCCGATACTACGAGTAACTAGTCAGCTGATGTCTCTTAAAAATGCGTAGCTATTTGAAAAGAAAAGATATGTTATTAGATAAGCATATAATTAATTTTCGACTTAAGTGCACATAATTTCGTGAACTTATTCTTATATGTTAGTCGAAGTTAGGCCCCAATCATTCTAGAAAAAAAAAGATATGTTTTATTGATTGAAGAATTTCACCAACCAAACAAAAGTAAGATCTATTATATTTTTTCTTTAATGGTTATAAAATGGCAGCCGTTGTCATTTTTGTATTAAAGTAATGAACATTTGTAATAGTTTAGTAATGTCTACCAAAGCAGAACTCTTACAAATACAAAAAATGTCTTAGTCGATAGTTTCATAAAATGATATTGAATACTATACAAAATTACGAAAATTTGTCAATACGAATAGCAATATGCATCAAAAGTATAGCTCTAAGTAAGTGATCACTACCACCTATGAACATCTGAAGTCGACCCCAGATAAGATCGGTCTTACTACACGTTGGCCATAGATTCGTTGCTACTGCTAAGGGCTACCTTGAAACTCGGATAAGCATTTCTTCCTTACCCCCTACTCCCCTTTAAAACAGAACAGTCGTTATAACGCAGAAACAAGTGTGGCGCTTCAGGAACCAAACCACAATGGATTTTATTATTGGTATTGATATATGTTTAGGTACGTTAACATTTCAACAAACCACTAAAAGACATATGCGAAGGAGCATCTTTTCTACTAATAAGGCAAAAGTTCAATTTTAATAGGTAATAATTCAGATTTTTTTATGATACATGATTGAAATAAATTTTGCTATGTCTACAATTTAGTAAAGTGTTTAGTAGAAGAAGTCATAGCAAGGTTGGTCCAAGACAATTATTGTATTTTTACACTATATTGTAAGTAGTATCAATAAATAAAAAGCATTTTGTGAGTGCTGATGTAAACTGAAGTAGTTTTATATGATTTTTTTTTTATAATATGGAAGTAGCAAACGACCATGCAGCCCACCTGATGGTAAGTAGCTACTGCCGCCAATGGACATCTGTGATCAACCCCTTACCACACTCTTCAGACCAGAACACAACAGCGCGTAACACTGCTGTTATTAGGCAGAAATAGGTGTAGCGGTGATGCTACCGAAGTCGAACCACAAAGAGCTCTACCACCTTCCTTCTTCTGATTCTCGTAGATGGCGCTTATAACAGTTTTTAATCCCAAGATCAATGAAATTATTGCAGACACTTAAATAAAAAATACTGCTTTAACAGAAAAAATGCTTTTCTAAAAACATCTATCTCTACATACCCTTTATATGTAGATATAGATTTTTTTATAATATGGAAGAAGCAAAGGAACGTAAAGTTCACCTGATGGTTAGTAGCCACTGCCACCCATGGACATTTTTAACAACCCCAGATAAAATTAAATTCTTATCTGAGGTTGGCCAAAGACGCGTTGCTCCCCCTGAGAACGAATTTGACACAAATCGGATAAATATAACTCCCTTACCACACCCCTTGAACTAGAACACAGTAATGCATAACACTGATGTTATTAAGCCGAAATAGGTGTGGTGATGGTGCTTCCAGATTCGAACCACAAAGAGTTCTACCACATTTAAAAGCAAATTACGAAGAAATGCGCGCAATGTGTTCTTTTCAATACGTTTTTATGAGGTATACATAGCTTGGCTGGGAAAATATAGTTACGAAACCAAAAAGTGTTTACTTTTGAGGAAGACATCTATGAATTTAAAATGTTTTTTCGTACTAGGCACATACATGCTGAGTGGTTTTTTAAACAGAAATGTTATACGATTTGGATTCCGGAAGACATTATATTGACAATATTCATTATATCAATGAATAACTATTAATTGTATTTGCAGTGTAAAATGTAGTAAATAATTGTAAACAAGTTTACTTTACAGGCAATTAACTTAGTGTCTTTTGGCAAAGTTAGTTGGCCATTAACATTGAAATATCATAGCTTACTTTAGCAGTTTGGAAGGAAGCTATATATTTTCCAAACTCACTGCAATTCGGTGTCATAAACTTCGGAAGCCAAACTACGTTTATAGTTGCTAACTGTCGCCCCGCTCGAGAATTATAAGCGTACGTGAATAAAATTTTATACTGACTTGAATTGTAATAAGAAATCTTTTTAACGTTTAATAAACGACTGAATTTATTTATTTGAAAATAACAAAATATTATTTCATTATGTATACAATTATATATAGATATAAATTATTATAACTTATATGTTGAAGGAAGAATTTTTCAACTTTAATATAAAAAAGTTGCATTCATATAACTGTCCCTCGGATACGTTCCCAAAATGCTGGTATTTCCTCGTCGAATAGTAATATTTAAAAAACTGAAATATATTGAACATTTCCTATTATTGTTTAATGGTAGAGCAATTCTTCATGGTGCCACTGCAGAGACGTAAATTTCGACCTAATAAGAATAACAAAGATGTGAAGCGCCGTAAAATCATAACATAACACTTATGGTGAGAATAGAAGAAGGGTATAGTAAGGACACAGTTACATACACGTGACCACGATCCATGTAACTGAGTCGAAATATCGGCTAAAAGAAATTCAAAACCGCATATTGTGAGTACCCGTAACATATTAAAATGTATCAATTCCGCGATAATATAAGTCTAAAATCATTTATGTACACGTGATATTACGACTGAGTCCTCAGAGGTAGCAACGCATCTGTGGCCAACCTCAGGTAAGATTCTAGTCTTATCTGGAGTTGATTACAGTTGTCTATAGCCGATAGTGGTTATTTACGTTCTTTATTATAAAAAATACCTTTTATATCTTCCAAATAGAAAGACTACTACCCCAAATTGGGGTTGTTTTAAACAATCACTGTTTGAAGGTGGTAGAACTCTTTGTGGTTCGTTCTCCTGAAGCACAACCGCCAGACCTATTTCTGTCTAATAACAGCAGTGTAATGCGCTGTTGTGTTCTGGTCTGAAGGGTGTGATCAGGGAGACATACTCTCAGAGGTAGCAATGCATCTGTGGCAAACCTTAGGTGAGACTTTGATCTTACCTAGGGTTGATTAAAGATGTCCATGGGCGAAAGTAGCCACTTACCATCAGGTGGGCTGCATGCTCGTTTGCTACTTCCATACTATAAAAAAAGTCACCACGCATGTGTGTTGATGATTGCAGTAGGTGATGACGTTACACAGGAAGACGAAGAGGAGGAGAAAGACATCCAAAGGAAGCGAGGGAGTGGTGCTATTGACGACTACAGCATAAAAGGAAGATTATTAATAATGAAAATATGTAAAGCCGTGTTTTTCTTTTCAAAATTAAAACCACCTACGGTACAACCTATTCACTATTACTAAAGTATGTATTTTTTCATTTAAAATATGTAATTGGCAAACGAGCATGCTATCCACCTGATGATAAGTGGCTATTGCCGCTCAAGACCATCTCTTACCTGAGATTAACTACAGATGCGTTTTTACTCCTGAGGACTAAGTTGGAACGTTTCGCATAAGTATGTCTCCATTAACACACCCTTCAAACCATAACACAGCAACTCCTAACTATTTTTAGGTACCAGGTAGAAATAGGTGATGCGGTGGTGCCCCGGGAGTAGAATCATAAAGGGTTTAAAACCTATGAAAATTTTACTTTAGTAATTTGCTCGGTCACGTTATTATGTTGTCTAAGCTGAACGAGGGGGAAACCTTCAAAGGGTACTCAACGCCGTGGGAGCAGCGCTGGGTTATGTGGGATTTTTACCGCACTAAAACCCCCCCGTTGGCCATCCTCAGCGCTGCGTGGGGGCCTCCGGGATCGGGATCCGGGGGGGCCCGCGCGATGCCCCTTACGGGCTCTCCCCAGTGAGCATTTGCAATCACCGTGCCTTCACATGTTACGGCGGTATACGACCACATATGCCGCCGTCCTTCCCGAGGTCGCTTGGCTGAACGGTTCGAGCTCCCTCTCTTGCCGCCCGCAACCCCAGAAGGTCCTTTTTAGTCGCCTCTTACGACACCGCCGGTAGGGGATACCATAGCCCTATTCTGGTCCCGGAACTAAGGGACAAAACTATTTGCACCCTACCTATTCTTGTTTTCATTCCCACTTTAACTCTGCACCGTAAGGTTGTCTGTAAGAAATCGCTAATTAGCGATAAGACCGCCTTTTGTATTGTTTTAAAATTGTATTTTTTTCCATTGTTGATTTGTTTTCTTGGGTACAATAAAGTGTTTTACCTAATATTAGTATATTAATAAGATTCGAAGCAACTTGTAAATCTACAGACAATTAAAATAAACCTTATAATTTGGATATTGTAAATCTTTAACATTGTTTATGCAAGTATGGCAAATAAAAATGTACAAACTTTGGAGGTCATCAAAGATCAAGCAAAGGACAAATAAATTAAGTCTTCATTCTTTATCAAGTTTTGGAATTCATTTAAATGTTGACAAATTATATGCCATCCGAAAGAGGTATTTGGATCGCTACTGCTTGGAATAAGAAAAAACGTAAAAATAGCTAAATCGGGTCTAGAGACCTTTAAGTTTTATGTTTTATTATTAGTATCTATATCGAATGAATGTCAGTGTATTTGTATGTATAACCAACAAATGGTTATGTAATTTACTTGATATGAAGTTGACATTGTAGTCTATAATGGTGAATTAAACTTTTACCTATAGTTGTTCTCCGATGCGTAAATGCCGGCACACATCGAATAGTTGAAAAAGCTCCAATATCCCGACGACGAGTCTCCTTCAAAATTGAGAGAACTAAATTATAGGTACCCCTACACGCTGTTCCGTACGAATTGGTTGAGGAAGGTACCTATATCTTAGTGGACACTTAGTGTCAGAATACTTTCTATGTAAGCGATATTGTGTATTGGTTTGACGGAAGACATACCTATCAGAGACGTTTCAAATTAGCCCTCAACAGTAGTGTTGCTGCCCTGTGGCAAGACTCGAATCTTATCTAGAGTTTGATACAGATGTTCACTAGTGACAGAGGTCTCTTACCTCGTGTTCAATAGCATACTCACTTTGGATCGATATTGGAAAAAAAACAAGATTATAAGATCATGCGAAAAGTTTTACCACAGCTTTTAATTGATTATAACTGATGGTTTTACGCATTCTTCGCAAACCGATTTTATCTATCTATCAGCCCCTGAAAGCTCACTGGATTAACCTCTTCTAATGTGGGCCACTCGAACCGGTTCTGAGCTATCTAAATCCGCGGTCACCCGCCGCCTTCTTCAGGTAATCAGTCCACCTGGTCAGTGGGCAGCCTCTAAAACGGTTCTCCACCATTATAAAAACTCGGGAGTGAGACCACTTCGAAGTTGCTTAATATTGTAAATTAATAATCTAAAAAAACCCATAGGTTATGTTCACATTATGAAATTGCAATGTGCTTGACTATAATACATTTAGTTATGATATCGTACAGCAGAGGTAATTAAACTTTACATTATATCCGTTCAGTGAAACCTTTGAGCACGTGCGTTGCCTCATTAATTTTCATATAGATTCAACTACTTTGTATTACGTAGTGATAAATAATTTGTCTTTAACAATTAATGTTTGATATATTTATCATATAGTCATATACGTTTTTAGCACAGAAAGAAAATGTCAACAAGTTGCAAAAGTAATAAATAAGTTTCATTCGGATTTTAAAACAATTTAAATCCTTTCGTGCTAATGCTAACACAACGGGTAATATATATATTTCAATACCTCCGTTCTCACTGTAGGAATACTTGGCGACCGGTCAGCCTATTGCACTTGACACTGTTCCAAAGTTTTATTGAAGGTCCCGTGACCACCAAAAATTATAATAATAATATCAATTATTTATCGTGAATGTGTGTTATATTATGGGAGTAATGTCAGAACGTATATTTTTTTATTTTGACCTGGTATGTTTAGTTTTTTATTTTTTTTATTTTGTATTTCTTTGGTATTTTTGGTCAGTCAGAAATACTTAACAAGTATTAATACATTTGTTTAACATTTCATGGTACCAATTATTCCTTATATGTATCAAATTATATCAATCAAATTATAATCATATTACTGTACCACAATTAATTATCATTGCTTTTAATTAATGAAATTGTAATTTAGTTGTATCATTCATATTATGCTTACTACGTACTAATAAAACCGACTCTATTTAAAAGGGAGTTGGCAATATACCGTTATAAGATAAACATTTTTGATCCTTTTGGGCATTTTTTAAAAAGTACTTGACGAGATTTGTGTAACTAAAGCTTAGGTGTCTTTTTCTTCAATATTTGAAATAGTAAGCATTCCACCTGATAGTAACTGGTCACTGCCACTCTAGAACATCTGTTAACAACTTCGTATAGCTGTCCGAAGTCAATCACAGATGTGTTGCTTCCCCCGAGAATTACAACGGTCGTCTCATCTGAAAGCGACCTGGCAGCCACACCCTTCCAAAGAAACATAAGAACTCCTTCATATTAAAAATAGCAGTGTCGGAGGTACCTTCCCGATCGAATCATACGTTGCAAAATAACCTTTAGATACCATAAAATTGAAAATTATACTGTAAGAAGTTCAAGAATCTAATTCTTTTCATTTCATAATAGTTTACGTAAGATGTAAGTGGGTAGTTATGATAAAACGCAAGCAATATTTTAAGTCCCACGGACTCGTTCACATTCGGCACTGCACGTATTTGACATAAATAATATCCGAAAATCGACGTCGTGAATGTCAGTACCATAACACACCTTCACATACACGACTGAACTTAAATTGATGGGGATTTTTATGACTTTTCTTTTTGGTAGTTGGAATATTAATGCATAGATGTTATAGAAATAGAAAATATTTTAGAAAATTAAGCTTATATTGCAACCGAATGGAATAGGTTGATTTAAGACTTATTTTTCACCCTCATACTATCATGTGTGTGTGTGTTATATTCACGCTACATATATGTGTGTATAACAGTTCATTTCTTATTGAAACTAGTAAGTGACCAGAATTTTGGAAATTATTCTAAGAGCGTGCATAAGGGTCTTAAGCGCAAAAAAATAAAAAACGTTTACACCACTCGTTACGAATAAACGTTGAAAATCTTTGAATCAGAAAAAAATGCAGATAACCATTGCACTAAGCTGACAACCTCGGCGATGGTAAATGACTCTACTTAATCGTAACATACCCTTGTTTCTTATAAAAAATTACTCAATCGTTTAAATGATTTTGATACCCCATCAATAAAACATATTTTATGTACTAAAGACATCAGTAATATTAGAGTCATAATATCTATTATGTTAATTTGTATACTTATTGGCTAAAACATTACAATTGCCTTAAAATCGCGCGATCATTAGAACAACAACTAATTCTGATTGAGATCATATAAGCGACTAAAAGAACTGAAACAGGATGCCGGATAGAACTGAACATTTATCGGGATAGCTGCAGGATGCTCACAAAAATATTTATAAAAACCTTTTCAAAGACGAGACGGATGACAGGATAAAGGGAGCGGATATGACCGGAGATACCCTTGCTTTATGTGTCCACTAGCTTTGGTCCAATAAATCTATTGTAAAAATACGAATGTGACTCCATAAAAATACGATTTCACGAAATGTATGCTTTAATTTTTTTATACTATATTAAAGTAGCAAACGCGTATACAGTCCAGTTGATGGTAAGGAGCTACTACCACCCATGGAAATCTTTAATCAACCTCAGATAAGATCAGAGTCCTGATGTTGGCCTCAGATGCGTTGGTACACCTGAGGACTAAGTTGGAACGCCTCAGATAAGTAGATACGTCTCCATTACGACATCGTTCAGACCAAAAAACAGCAGCATTGCTAACACTGTTGTTTTTTGGCAGAAATAGATGTGATGGTGGTGCTTTCGGAGTCGAACCACAAATTGTTCTACTACCTTTAAAATATAAAAACTAAAATGTTAAAATGATTTAAGTACCTACATACCTATGAATAGGAACAAAATACCTATACTTAAAAGAAATGTGATTCTTTGATTTTAAGTATTATCGCCAATATCTCATAAAATAAAACAGCTAAATTGGGTATATTTAACAAAGTTTAGTATAGTATATTTGTTTAATATAATACTTTATTCCAAAAAAGATCCAGTTATGTAATTAATATTAATGTTGTATCCCGCAAAATTAATGGTGCTTGTTACTTTACAAAATGATTTTACCAATTAATATTTTTCTAACTTCCATTTGAGATTTGCGCTGAAATTGGCAAGAAATTTAAAAAAACACAATTTCGTTTTAAAATGATTTATTTGCTATATTTTTATAAACGCAAGGTCATATCACAACATGATCAATCATACAAGTTTTTGGAAAGTTATAAATCCTATTTGTATGGTTCAGATTGGAACTCGCAAAAGTCAGTGGTAGTGTTAACAAATGGCTTCAATTTATCTTCAAACTCCTGCCAAGAACAAACACCTTCCTCGCATATTGATCTCATCGGCTCTTCGTTCAAATAAAACACCACGTTGTAGTCATCCGATCCATTTTTCGAGCATCTGTAACATCAATTTTACTTGTTTGTTTATCACATTTTTTATTTAGTTTCGTCCGCACAAAAATGTAAATACGGCGCATTCATCAAATTGCTCTGTATTTGTTTGTGCGTTAACACGTGTTTTTTAACCGACTTCAAAAAAGGAGGAGGTTCTCAATTAGACTGTATTTTTTTATGTTTGATACATCGTAATTTGTAGCTAGGGCGAACCGATTTGAGATTTTTTTTATTTGAAAGGTGGTGCTTTCTATTGTGTCCCATTTTAATTTGCCTCAGTTTTAACAAGGGCATCCATGAGAAAAACGTATAAGTCTTAAATTTGCATTAAATATGTGCGCGACAAATAGACGAATGGATGAACTAACGATCTCAGCTTCTACTAATTTGCTAAATTCTGCTTTTATCTAGGATGAAATGATATAGTGACAAATGTGACCTTCTACTCCTCCATCCTGATGATGCAGGGGTACTGCAGGCGTAAACCATAAATGTTGGTCATTTAGTGCTTACGAATATATAATAAGTTTACTATGCAGAGATATAAAATGAAAATTGTGACCTTCAACTCCTCAAACCTGATGATGCAGGGTACTGCAAGCGTAATTTATAGCTTAGGATTAGGTTGAGCTGTAGTGATTTATATTGGATGGATTAGGTTAGGTTAGAACATAATAGAAAATATAAAATTAAGCTCGCAGGGCACACTAGCGCCCTGCGAGCGGGTGCGCCCAGTTCATATAAATACAGACCCAACATTTATTCACCTCTATATAATTTACAAAAGTTTTGATAGTCATGGCTTAGGACTAAATCGTACATTTATGCTGGAAATTACGTTTGTATTTATGTTGTGTAAATTTATATTTACGAAGCAAAATTAGTGATGTTATGTGAAGACAAATATAAGTCACTAAAAAGCGTGAATTTTTTTTTACAAAAAATAGAAACCGACTTCTATAGCACAAAAAAGTAAAAAATAATTTAAATATATAATTCGGTTTCTTACATACACAGTACATAGTTCTGAAGTCGGCGCTGATATACTTGTAGGACATTCGTCGTTGTAATCGAACAAAATACGAGTATGTTGAGCGTCGACTTCGGGACTGTGTACTATGTACCTACTGTGTATGTAAGAAAATAACATATATTTAAATTATTTTTTATTTACTTTTTTGTGCTATGGAAGTCGGTTTCTATTTTTTGTATTTTTTCAATAGCTCATTCATATAACAGTTGTAGACATAATAGTTTCAATAACTGAAAAAACCCTTATTAAGATTTCCTTAACATTTCGATTATAAAGTAAAAATTTCATTTATTAAGTTTCATTTATTATAATATATTATAGTTTGAATCATACCTATAAAAAAGTTTGCATTTAATCAGATATTGCATTGATCTGAGTGAATATTTATTTTTGAAATAATAGGTGAAGATTTATTTACCTGTTTAAAACCGCTACTAAATTAACTCCAAAAGCAGATATTTTGCTTGTTCTCCATTTCCTATCACGATCCCTATTGGCTGCCGTTAGTGGCGGGTCCTTGAAGAGTCCGAGGGACATATAAATCATGTCTATCATTGTAGCGTGCGTAAAATATGCAGTAATTTTCTTTCCATTTCCTTCTTTAGCACTTTGGAAATTCCTTAATAAATCTTCCAAAGGTATGCCACCGAAGTTTCCATTCTGAGCTGTTCCGTAACCGTTTTTGTAGTAGTATCGCAAGTCGTGTATATATTCCAATACTTGTAAGTCATCTGAAGTAAAAAGTGCGCACCAAGGACTAACCTTACTATTGAAACCCGACAATGTGTGACGGCATAAATCATATAGAGCCGTAACGTTCACATTTGTTAAATCATATTCTATTCCACTTCGTCGTTGGATCCTATCCTTAGCCTGGAAATATAAATCTTTTATCAGTTTTAGTTTCAAGTAAGCATATTTGGTTCTTTCAAATTTTCACGAGTTATTCTGGTTTTCTTTTGTGCGAACATATCTTACCGCCAGATAATCCGATGTGCTGGTGTACTTGTCTGCTTCAGCAAAAATATCAGGATTATTTTGGACGTTTTTTTGATATTTCCCGCAAGTCAAATATGGCTGAAATAAGTTTAGATTTTAAGACATAAAAAAATTAAAAAAATATTATAGAATGACATCGTTCTACAATAATAAGATAAATATTATCTACACAATGCCTTTAATTTTATTGCCACTTATGTTTATGAATGCTTCTACTAATATAAAAATTATACTTTTTACTAAAAGTAGCAGACCAGTTTGCGTGATTCAGGGATTAATATTGCGAATTTATAAATGCAAATGAATATCATCATAATCAAAAATTGACATAAGGTGTATGCGATGCATTAATAGTAACTTTTAATTTTTAAAGCTAAAACTTACAGCCATGACATCCTTTTTCTTAGAATTCTCTATTTTCACTCCTCTATTTCCCAAGCCCTCAACAAAAGCTTTCGCGCTTTTTTCAATCCAGTGGCCATGAGCCGGTCGGATTGTATAACTTCCATCTTTGATATTATTAAGTAACTGGGGAAATGCCTCTTTCATCCGCTTTCCTATTCCATACATTTCTTGATACCCTTCGTCTGTCAACTGTCGTTGTTCCAATATTTTATTATCAAGTTTCCATTTTTTTAAGTTTTCCACGTCTTGAGCGCACAGTGAACTATGTCCTTTATCGTAACTAGCCACTACATCATCTCTTATGGTTATTGCATTTTTCATATTTTTGCCTTGCACGGCATTGGGTTGTATTTTTCCATGTCTTATTAACCCCCAAATACTGATAGGTTCACAGCCTGTTATCAAAAATATCAAATAATTATAATAATATCTACAAAGCCACGCATATTCAGCACCTATTTATTTGTTTCGTTATAATCAAAGCATAATAACGTAAATCGCGACAAAATATTAAATATTAGTTACAACTTAATTATACATATTAAATATTTTTATTGTCATGTTAGGTAACTTTCTTCATACCTGTTAATTTCACAGTGGAATCTCTAATGTCTCCTCGTATAGAGTCGTACGGGGTTTTACTGGAGAAAAACTTGTATGCACATCCAGTGTTCCAATAACAATATAAGGACTCTCCGTAGCCTATCAAAACTGTTATCATTATTAATCCGAAAACCTTCATTTTATCAAAGTTATCTGTATGCACTTAAACCTAATTTACATACTGAGGAGACTTTATCCTTCTATTATAGCCTAAACACGACTGAATGTGATCAGATGAGTCATTAATATGTCTTATTATCATCGAAACGAGTTTATAAAATATTCGCTCTGAATTTTGAGTGACAAAAAGATTAAAACATTTTTGTCTTAGAAAATATAATCAAAACAGAAGGAATACATAGCGTAAATAAACAATAATTGTTTCTTTTTGTTTTCTTTTTTATGAGTTCTAGTTAACATTCACTTGAAATATAAATTACTCTTATATAATTCACATGCGAATATACAAATATCTATAATCTTCTTAAGTCCGACTTTTAATTATTTCTAGGTAGGGTTATTATTAAAAAGAGCTTTCTATTAAATGAATTTGTATTTTTGAACTAGTATGCTTTCTTGCTTTTGAAACTTTTTACTTAGTAATATTATACAGACAGACATTATTTTGTGTATGGAAACTAGATTAAACAACACTGTACTTATCTGCATACATCATATAGTAGCAAATGCTTAATCAAATTTCATTTCATAAGCTCGAGATAATTTTACATTAAAAATAACAATTAAATTACATTAAAAAATAGTTTAGTAACAAAAAGTTTATTCTATAAGAATATATGAATTTTAACTACTTACTTAGTCAATTCAAAGTAGGTTAATATCAAAGCTCCACAAAAAGAGATAGGTTGAACATAGGAAAAGCGACAGCGTTCCCCATGAGAAATTGTCTATTTATACAGCGAAAAGTGCCTTTGATTAAATATTGCGTATTTTTTCATGGGTAAACAACTTCATAGAGTTACTCATATCATATAATAGTTTATAAATGATAATTATTTTTTTTCCAAAATTATTAATATTATTCTTCTTACTGCCTCAGCATAATTACATAGGCTGTCTAATAAAACTCATCATGACAACTGAGGTGGCACCGTCGTCGTACCTGTTAAGCTATTTAAATTTGTTTCTGTATGTGTTCTGGTTTCAAGGCTGTGATAGGGATTTTACTTAGTCCTCACAGACTATAACTGGCCGCTATCCTGTTGTGACTCTAATACTATTCTAAATCAGTAACAGACGTTCACGTTGAGCAACAGAAATCATGGTACTGATGAACTTGCGACGTTTTTTAGGATAGGACCATCTATATTTTCGCAATTCTTTGATATTCCGATATAGCTCATGCACTTTAAAGCTTTAAATTCATCTTCATGATTCTGATTGAATGAATCGATAGCAATGAAATAAAAACTGAATGTAAAATAATCCGTATGAATATCTGCATATTTTTGACGGTATTACGTCATGCTTCTTGCAACAATTTTAACAAAATGTAATGGTATCGTAGGTATATTTATGAAATTATAACGTTATGAGTCTTCATATTGCGTTTATAAATTAAATGCTTGTTTCATGAACTCCACCCAATAAATATAGAAATTGTTAATTTACGGTTATTTAAAATCGAGTTTATGTGTTTTTGGTTGCAGCCCATTAATTTACTCTATTGACTTTGCTTGAGGCTTAAGTTCCTAGAGCATCACTATTGTTCATTTATGGTAATTTATCGAGACCCGAACTCCAGTGGCAAAGATACTCGAAGGTCGAACGCTAATAATAAGATATTATTTTAATATTATGCTCTATTTCGGCGGTTGTTTACTACAATTATACAAAACAATGGTATTTTTTTTCTTTTGTGTTATCCCTTCAATACGCAAAAAATAAAATACAGCTTCTTCTTTTTTTACTAAATTGGCAACAATGACTGCTAATATCCAAAAATAAAAAATAAAAACGTGAAATACGATCGTATTTTACGATAGGAATAAAAATGACTGCTATCATTCCAACTGACAGCAATCGTTAATTCAAATGACAATGTCATAAATTAAATATTAGATGGTTGCACTAAAGAATAATAAGATTTCAACGGACTACAGAGTTTAAGTTTTGTCTGTGTTTTGTGTTGCTGGTTGTAAATTTCTAGTCTTTGCATAGAGCTAATTTAGCTTCATTTAATCATTACATTTTATGTAATTACTGAAAGTAATATACATCGCGAGTACGGTATCATTTACTGAGCGTAGGCCAACGTGGAGATATTTTTGATTTAAATACGAATCTTATTTTTATATCATAAATACTTTTAAGCGTCAAATACAGTCTGTTCAATGACTTAACCTAGTTATACTTAATAGTAAAACGTGATACATTAAAAATATAATATAATGTTTTCTTTATTTTTAAACATAACAGTTTATTTACATAAGTAAAGTTTCGACAGTAATCAAATTTATAGCTCTTCATTTGACCATGGAATCGGAACAATTTAACAGATCATTAAACACAGATTGTCCAGTACGGTCACGTGAAACAAAATTGTATGTTTGCATTCACATAAGGTTTGAATTTTTCCTCAAATTCTTGCCAAGAACAAATCCCTCCATTGCAAATTGACGTTAAAAGATCCTCATTAAAGTAGAACACTACTTTGTATTCTGTCGTATTGTTTAAAGTACACCTGGTAAACAAACAAAAGTGATGATTAGGATAAAGTAATATATTAGTCGATAATTCCCGCGGAAAAATTTAAAATTACTGTGATTTTTTATACTTTTACTATAATAATAATCTTTATAATAGGATAATTGAAATCACCTGAACTAATATAAAGAAATGCAAAAACAAATATAAAGAGAGGAGTAATACAAAGTAATTGATATTTTTAGGGAATTTTGCCATTATTGGATTGAGTGTAGAAAGCGTGTTCTGTGCAATAACACGCCTGACACGTACCTGTTTAATACTGCTATTAGATTCACACCAAATGCGGACAACTTACTAGTCTTCCATTTTCTATCGGGATCTTTAAATTCACCGGTCAATGGATGTTTATCTTTGAAAAGTCCGAGAGCCGATAGAACCATGTCCATCATAGTGGCATGAGAGAAGTAAGCTGTTAATTTAATTCCGTTCCCTTCTCTGTTTTCTGAAAAAGTTTTGAACAGATCTACCATTGGGATACGACCAAAGAGTATATTCATTGGTGTCCCATATCCATTGCGATAGAAATGCCTTAAATCCCCAACATACTCCAGTATTTTCAGGTCTTCTGCAGAGAACAAAGCGCACCAAGGACTTGGATTGTTATTTACACCTGACCAGGTGTACCGGCAAAGATCATACAAAGCTGTTATGTTTGAACTAGATAATCCATCTTTGACACCAATACGCCTTGCAAGGCGATGTTTCATCTAAAAATTTTAAGAAATACTCTCTAAATTGTAAGATACATTCAGTTTTAAAATGTGATAAAAATAAATTCGTAAAGAACACAGTTTCATATCAAATACAAGTATAAGGAAGAACAAAGTACCATGTACTATCATGGTAGAATCATTGTAGTTTGATCAGGGAGGTACCACATCCACACCTATTTTTAGCGTAAAGCTTTTCTTGCGTATCGGTGAAAGGGTGTGGCATCCGTGATAGATTTAAGATAAACGCCTGCTCTATATGAAGTTGGTTACAGATATCCATGGACGGCAGTCACCATTTACCATCAAGTGGACTGCATCCACGTTTGCTACTTCGGTCTGAAAAAAAGAGCCAGTTAATTAGTAACATAAAAATATTTTATTTATTATTAATAGGTTGGGGAAAAAGTCTTTTCGCATTATAGTATGTATGAACTTGTAATAAAATCTCTTTGGCTATAGTATTTGTATCTGGCTGGTTTTGGTAT
>MOOZ01000456.1:799089-821550 GCA_002930495.1 Cecropterus lyciades | reverse complement strand
GGTGTGGCATCCGTGATAGATTTAAGATAAACGCCTGCTCTATTTGAAGTTGGTTACAGATATCCATGGACGGCAGTCACCATTTACCATCAAATGGACTGCATCCACGTTTGCTACAGCTACTACGTTGTAAAGGGCCAATTAATTAGTAACATAAAAATATTTATTTTTACTATATGTCTTTTATAATAAATTTATAATTCATAATTGTTAGGTTACAGTATAGTATAATATTTTATACAACTTACAGCTGTATATTCATGACTCGTTTCGTATTTCAATGCTTCTGTATATGTCAGTGGATTCTTTTTAACACGATACCTATATTTTGGACAAGCTTCGTAAGGCTGAAATTTATCAATATTAATTTAAATTAAGTTACAAACATGTAATTATAATTAACACAGATTAGCGCAGGGATAATACAAACGAAAAGGAGATAATGCTATTTCATGTGTGCGTGTATATAATATACTTCCAAAGAGAGGCTACAAGTCCTGCCTCCACAATCAAAGTGCGACTAACGTGTCTCGAGGGGACCGTTTGTACGAAAAGAGATTCTTAAGTACTTGTAAGTACAAGGCTTACAAAGGTTACACTTGATTAAATTATAGATAAAATGCCCATATAAAATAATTTACTTACAGCCAAAATATCAAAGGTAGCATTAGACTCCTCAATAATTAACGTATCATTAGTGAGCCCGTTAATGAAACCACTTACACCATCCTCCATCCAATGGCCATAAGCCGATCGGAATC
Source organism: Cecropterus lyciades (assembly GCA_002930495.1). Classification (NCBI taxonomy): domain Eukaryota; kingdom Metazoa; phylum Arthropoda; class Insecta; order Lepidoptera; family Hesperiidae; genus Cecropterus; species Cecropterus lyciades. The sequence goes on along the minus strand of MOOZ01000456.1, from coordinate 820,789 downwards.
TATAGCTACCTTCGTCGAATCGCGCCAATAATTCTCTAAATGCCTCCCTTAATCTGCTACCAATCCCGACCATTTCGTGATAACCCTCGTCAGTTAAACCGTGTATCTTTTCAAATATATCGCTGTCATGTCGCCAATTGCGTAAATTTTCGACGTCTTGGGCGCAAAGTGGACTTTTCCCCTGCTCATAATCCGATATGATGTAATCTCTAATTCCGATCACATTTTTCATGTTTTGACCGTAATCGAAACCTGGGTTTCTTTTGCCATGTCTGATTAGACTCCAAATGCTGACTGGTTCGCATCCTTAAAATAATGTTTTTGATTTTTTAGATGTTATGTATTGATTTAGGTAAGTTCTAAGTAAGGACTAAGTTTGTGTGCTTTTCATTGACAAAGCTATTTGTACGATGAGTACCTAGGCACTATTTACTTTTATTTTTTAACATTTATATAGGAGGTTATCAAGTCTTCTCAATACAACGGTCGACGAACTGTGGACCGATTAAAAAAATATATTTTACAGTAAGTATACTTTACGTTTTTAATGCATTAATTAAATGCTTTGTTATTACTATTTTTTATATTATTAATACGCAGTAAAAAATTACAGACATAGATCCTGGTTTAATTGAAACATTTCAACGTAAATTTAAATTTTATCATAACTACTTACCATTCAGCTTAACAAGTGAGTCCCTTATGTCACCTCGTATTGAATTGTAAGGTGTTTTGCTCGAAAAATATTTGAAGGGACAACACGAGTTCCAATAACATTTCGACAAACTGCCACTTCTTATGAAAATACACAACAATAGTAAAGTCACTAATTTCATTGTGATATGATAATCGAATTAATAATAACAGTTTTTTTTTTATAAATTATATTTAATACAACATATACCAACTACTATTTGTACATCAATGAACGCCGGAATACAACTAAATTTCCTAATTAGGTACTATTAGTAAAAACTTGTTAAGCTTGTTTAATTGAAGACAATAATTGCTTAAATTCCTCTATGAACAAATAAGTACCTACTCGTATACTTAATATCGACGAAATAGTGTACTTAATTGATGTTATTGTATTTTTTCTTTTAGCGTCTGTTATAGTAGCTTACATTAGCACGTATCTTAAGTACGCTTGCTACACTCATAGCCCCACATTTGGATTTTCTTCTGTGTCGTGGGTGCCATGGACAAATGGAACACAAATCTAAATATATCATTCAGATGTCTGTCTGGCCGGGGATCGAACCCGGAATCCACTGCGTGTCAGACCGGTATGGTGACCGCTTCGCCACGCGGGTCGTCAACGTATCTAGGTAGCTACCTAGCTACCGTACCTAGTTGACGATCAGCGTGGCGTATCTTAATTGAAACTCAAAAGACGATGGCTCAACGTTTCGTTAAGGTACAACTCACATTTCTCTTTTACTATCTTAGACTAATGGCGCCGAAAAGGTGTACTGCTTATCTTTTTGTATTTGTAACAAAGTATGAAATTAATCACTATTATACGAGCTGTCTTTTGGTTTGATGTAGCAAGTTGGATATATTAATATAAGGCGTTTCTAATTGGTACCTATTTGAACACAGCCTCAAGGATGTCTCTGTGATCTACCTCAGTTAGATCTATCTCTATTAGCAGTCAATTACCTACATATCTGCATGAGGCAGTGACAACCTAAAATGATTGTAAAGCAATTTTTGAAATAGATATCTACACTTTTATGCAGGTAAATAATTAGTATCTAATGCAGGTAGGTACCTACTTTTTGGAACGCCTGTTTTTTTTTATATAGTACGGAAGTAGCAAACGAGCCTGCAGCCCACCTGATGGTAAGTGGCTACTGCCGCCCATGGACATCGTAATCAACCCTAGGTAAGATCAAAGTCTCACCTAAGGTTAGCCACAGATGCGTTGCCACCCCTGAGTACTAAGATGGAATGTCTCAGAAAAGTATATCTCCCTTACAACACCCTTCAGACCAGAACACAGCGCATAACACTGCTGTTATGAGGCAGAAATGGGTGTTGCGATGGTGCTTCCGGAGTCGAACTACAAAGAATTCACCACCTTCAATTATAATTACAATATTATAATAATGCCAATATTAAAGATATTTTTCAAGACTAGGTATTTATAGAATCGATGTGACTTACCTATTTTATCATAAGTCATTTCAACAACCATTTCGTATTGTGTTACTAAACATCAATTAAGTAGGTACAATTAGGTAGGACAATTAAGTAGGTACCTACCTACTTTCTGATCAATAAATCACAAACTGTGTATTTGAGTTCTGAACATATTTCTTCCATAAATGCAATCACATTTGTATGAATATTCATTCAAAAAGATCAAACAATATTAAAGGCTTATTTATTTTGCGTCCGAAATTATAGGTAAGTAGGTAGACATTTTCTCACCATACGTACAGGATAAAAAAAAATTAAGTAATAAAATTCAACACAAATTTATTTTCCTGCCTTACGGACAATTGGCATTTTATATGGCTACCTACGTCGTTGTATCCTTGATGACCAGCAAACATTCTAAATATATCTAACCCCTTTTCAGATTTATGCCCTGTGGGTCAGTTCCATACGTATCAACCCTTACCGTGCCCTACAATATCACATTGGCCCTTACAATTACAGTAGGAATTAATTCTTTGATATTTTTTGCAAATAACTGGTTCCTGAATAAATGGACATTAGGATATAGTTAATATCTTTATTGTTATTATGCTCTGCTATCATTCTACATGAACATTAATACATACTTACATATACACATACATTACATATACTAGTCTAGGAAATATATATATGTATATATAAAAGCGATAGTATAGGTATGTATCCACTTTTGATAATAACGAATTTTGGACAAAAGGTTCATTTTTTTAGTCTGTACATACGAAGTCACAGGTAACAGCTAGTCTAATATAAAAACAAGTCATACATTTATGTGACCAAAATATTCAAATTAAAATTCAGTTGATATAAGACCGCTAACGGGTGAATGAAATGACAAAATTTGCCTTCTGAAACTTTGTGTGAACAATAAATTACTATTAGTCGTCGAATCCACGTTGTCCTTTTAACTGTCCTTCTGCTAAGCCCACATCTCCTCTCAGAGTGAGTGTTAGGTATAGCCTAGACCTCTCACTCTCTTCTGTCCACTGTTCTGGCTAACTGAGGATTTGTAGACTTCACTTTTTTATTTAAAGAATTCTAAGGATTTCATCACGACGTATCAGTTCATCGTTGGAACAAGTAATTACCAAATCCTAATACTCACATAATTTGAAAAATATCTGTGCGTGCCACGGATTCGAAATCAGGGCCCACCGATTGACAGGGTAAGCTTCAAACCACTGAGCTATCGCTGCTTTTTAGGCTATATTTTGTACATATTTTAGACCTATTTCGTATGTGTTATCAAAACTTGAGATTATTACAATGTAACCAAAATAGATAAGTATAGGTATTAAAGTAATAAAACAAATAATTTGGCACAAATAGTTTATTTCTCAACTATCGTCACGGCAGACATATTAACGGGCAGTAATCAATCACACCAGTCGTAAATCAATTTGTCATGTACAACAAACTCCATAGACACGCATTCTGCTAACACGGTAAAATACAAGTAGATTCATAACATATTGAGACAAAAATTCTGACAAAATGTAAATAATACATATATGACATTGGATATGGGGAAAGCATATTCGTAACATTAGTTTGTGCTCATTCGATTTTTCAAAATTCCACAATATCATTAATGAACATTTTGTTTATTACCCACCTACTATATCTCTTCAATATCAAGGGTGGCAAAGTTTGTGATTTCAGATGCCAGTCAATTGTATAATAAGTTCCCAACTTCTTTGTTTCATTGAAATAGAGCAAAGATTTTGTTTTCTTTCTGACATATATTTAAATTAACTTAAAATTTAAAATATCGATGTCATAATAAATCATTCGAAATTTCATTTTACTGTATATTGGCAACGTTAAAAAATAGATTTGATATTATTTGATTGATCTTATAGTTACTTTTTTAATATATACTCTTATTTTAATAAATAAAATTGTTTTTCTTATAATGCAAGATGTTATCTTTGGACTCAGTGTAATTACTGCCTCGTCAATGATAATATTTATATCGATAAAATCGTTTGTATATTTACAATAATATACACATAACCCGACAATCTATTCGGTCAATACACTATTATTAAAATTGGCGTTTCAGTTTGTCAATACAATAACTGCCAATCAAACTTTGGCAAATGTTAATTATTAATTATAATTAATACGTACATATTCGTCTTAATAAAATGTTATTCTCATTGTTTATTTTGACAAAAAATATATATTTAAGCAGTTACAGCGTATAGTTCTAAGCAAAATAACAGCATAGAATAGTATTTAATAGTATTTTGTATGAATAACTACAAAGAAAAAAACAAATAACTGTAACAAAGATATGTAGAATTTAAAATCGTAATAAAACTGATTTTAAAGAAATACCCTGGCGTGATAGTTTATAAAATTATTTAAATTGAAAAGGTAAAACTCTTTCTGGTCGACCGGAAGCATCACTACATCTATCTCTGCTTAATAACAGCAGTGTTTTGCGCTATGTTCTGTTCTCGTATGAAGGGTGTGATAAGGATGACATACATATTATCCGCGGCGTAACAACTTAGTTCTCAGAAATAACAACATACCTGTGGCTTACCTCAGGTAAGACTCTGATCTTATGTGGGTTGATTACAGACAGTGGCGTAGCTACCGGAAGGCTAGACGGGCCCCCAAGCTTACGGGACCCCTCGGGCTCTAACTTTCAAACTATAAATTAAACTTTGAAATATATTAATAAACCAGATATTTTAGTAGGGGCCCTAGTTTTTTTTGCCCCAGGGCCTCAGGATCTAGCAAAGCTACTGATTACAGATATCCATGGTTGTCAGTAGCCACTTATCAGGTGGACTGCTCGTTGCAACTCCCATATTATAAAAAAAACATAGAGAAATTAAAAGTAAAATTTCACATTTTTTGACATGTACCTAGTAAATTTTTTGCACGTCGTCGAAATCGCGGACCGTTTGTGTACTAACCCGTATTTTCATGACAAAGCGACAATTGCTGGTAAACAAATTCTACGTGGGTCGGCGTCAAACGAATCGATGTAATACCATGATAACAAACAAAAAATGCATAAATTGATTTAATAATTGGAAGGCAAATGTAGTTTAGACGTATAAATAACGCGATTATTTTTCGTTTTTAATATCAAGCATATTTTTATTGTATTGTGACTATGTCTTATATATAAATTATAAACAAAATATACTGAAAATGTATATAAAACCTACTGTTAATATTGAATGGCCACAAATGACACATTCATTTGTGACCATTCAATAGTTCAATAGTTCACAATCAGTTTATCCATTGTAGTCTATATCGGGTCACTCATCTGAACATAAAAATAACCCTTTAAATTTTCTGAAATTAAACTACGACATTAACTGTTAATGATACAATGATAATGGATGGTTTTAGAATAGTATTATGTTTATTGAAACTAATATGTCATAAATAAATTACGTACAAAGGTTATAACGTAAGGTATTGGTTGATTTTACATCATTTGAGTTACACCTGCCTACAGACCTCATCATAATATATTATTAAAATAAAATATATCTTACCATTATAAATGTGAAAGTTTGTAATGATGTGTGTGTTTGTTACTTTTTCACGCAAACAATTATGGTCGGATTTCGCTGAAATTTGGCACACAGATATTTTATGACCTGGATTAAAACGTAAGATTATTTCCCTTGATTTTTTCCCTAGATGTGACTAAAGAACATACCCGTGGGAATAACCTAGTATAATATATGTGCCATAAGAGAGACAAACAAGCTTAGGACATATAAGGACGGAATCACGCCAGGGTATTAAAACAACATAAAAATAAATATTTTACAACGGCAACAAGTTTTATATGTGGATCTATAAAAGATATCGTGCAAAATAAAAAGTCAAATGTAACATTTATTAGTGTCATACACAGGATAACATGCTATACCACAAACATTCTAAATTATTCCATACATTTTCTAGCTGTATTTTATATACCATCATAATACGTCTACTTATATGACAATTGTAATTACTCTATAGACCGTAATATAATTACAGAAATCCATAAGACTTTAATATCACTAGATGAATCACATCCAATAGAATTGTAAGTAATAGAATCGTTACCAATAACAATTTTGTTAATTTGGTCCAAAAATGGAATGAACTAAGGAACAAGGAATGTAGTCGCAATCAAGCCACTTAATAAATGATAATTTTGTAATGAAACAGGTTTTAAGTAGTAAGACTACGGAAGTACATTTGTTTCGTAATAGATTACAAAACAGTGACCTCTAATTATATTTTAAAACTATAAAAAAATGGTTTAAAACACTAAAAACAAGTAATCATAATTTATGCGGAGTAGTATGTTAGTCGCATAATTGAAATGTCCATAGGTAATATTTATGAAAAATATTAGTTAATAGACAAATAGAATATCTTCATTATTTTTATTTAATTTTATAAATGATACATTTCGATTTGTAATTCCAAAATATTATATTTATTTAGATTGTTAATAATATAATGGTCTAAAATTAACGTATTTAGATTTTTGTATTGAATACTACAGATTTAGAGTTTTGTAGGAAAATATTACTTATAATTTTGTATTTATATTCGTAGGCTTATAAATATGCAAATAAAATTAAAAGCCCGTGGGGAAATATGTTTGATTATAATAATATTAGAAGGAATAGATAGAGAGAAAATCCTAAACTAAAATCTAGGGTGCAAATCTAGGAAAAAGTTGTGTACTTAATCTTATGTAACTATTTGCTTATACTTACGGCAGTATTTATTTTTTTCATCATATCTAAGATTAAATTTAATACCTACACATCACGTCATCTATCATTTTCGTAAAATGTATTATATTTCCAATAATTTCATCAATTTAACTTAAACGAGTGATAAAAATAATCGTTCATTCGATTATCGCAGGTATTATTAATCTGAATACAATTAGACTAATAACAAATGATTTGAATTGTCTTGTGTCTAAAACCAGACACAAAATGTACTGAAGGCACTTAAGTGGCCTTATTGTAAGTGTCCGAGCCTGTACTTAATTTCAAAATTTTAAAGATTTGCTTTTTATTTTGCTGAAATTTTATCTAAAGTATTCATCACACGCTTTAATGTATATTATCCAACTGAAATTTAACGCAACATTTTATTATCATTATAAAGTTTGAAAATATTGCTTTTCAACTCCATAGACTATAATAATTACAAATTAATGTACAATTTTTATATATAATACAATTATTATTTTATATATTTTTGCCTAATTTCATAATGTTAATATCAGATTAATACGCAATTACAAACTACTTCGAAAGAAATGACCTAACGCCAACTACACTAGAAATAGGATAAAGCACTTTAAGTTTTGTGGTCATGGCTATAATATTTATATACGGACACAATAATTATGTCAATTACATTATCTACTTATTTATTTCTAATAATAATCGTTTCTTAAATTGATTTTATGGACGTAAAAATCTCCAAATTCATCTATAATGTACCGTTAGTTAGATTGTTTGACGCGAATTCAAAGTCAAAGAAGCTTTCGAATATAAAATAAGGCAGCTTGTAAAATACAATAATACCAAGACACTCAAATGAACACCGATCGTTGAACTAACGCCTGCTAATCCGCATCAAACAATGTAAAAGAGGCACTGCTGAACCACTGCGAGCGTGATCTACAAACTCCCTAGCACCCTCGCGACGACCAACAATGAGAAAGACGAAATGATCTCTACACGATTTTCTTTCCAGTCACGGAAACAACTCGTTCAACCCGGATCTTCCTTTGGGTCTAAGTTTGCCCGCCTCTCCTGAAGTGCTGCTAGCAACGCCTCTCGTACTTCTCTTTCCGAACTTCTCCACAATCGTATCAATTCCTCTTCTGATAGTCGGGATAATTCAGATCTGGCTCCGGTCGGCGAAACTCTTGGGTATGGTGGAGCAGGGGGCACATCGTTTTCTTGAGAAACCAATATTTCTACACTCGCGCGATGAGTCGGACCATCTATGCTTAAATAGTTACGATTCGTTCTTTCCGAGACATCTTGATAGGACCTTGTGGAAGACCCTTCAGCTCGTCGCACCATTGGCGATGGCGTACGGAGTCTAGTGTTGATATCGGGAGGTGAGTTGGTAAGGCAGCTTACATCTCGACTTAGTCTTCTACCGATGTTTAAACTAGTACGTTCGTAAATTGAAGCAGAATCTGAACCTAAAACGGAGTCTGTGCTAAATCGTCTGACATTAAGACCGGCAAGGCTGCACCTTTTTCGACGGGATCTGGGTGAACGAAGTTGACGTGGTGAACGACTTTGTCTTGGCGATCGACTGGACGTTTCAGGTGATGGGGATAGGAATTTAGATTCTGTAACATCTTCTGATACCTCCGATATTTCCACTGCAACATTCTCTTTTATAGAATCCAAGGAGTGGTCTCTACCACCTTGTTGCACCCTATTAAAAGGATAGAAACTAGTTATAAACGCGAAAAGAGTACAAATCTGTACAAATTCTAAAATTTTAAGAAAAAATTAAAACAATTACAATCGTTTTTCAGATTACCTCCTGATTTCTTGAATCATCTCGAAGAATTGGGCTTTACTCTTTCTTCTCCTACGCTGTTCGTGTTCCTTCTGAAACAAATGGGCTCTCCTGTTGTAAAATGCCAATATAACATGAAACTATTATTCTTAAAACTACATCAGTACCTTTAATGTATTGATGTAGTTTAATATATATAATATGGATAGTAGCAAACGAGCATGCAGCCCACCTGATGGTAAGTGGCTACTGCCGCCCATGGACATCTGTAATCAACACTAGGTAAGAACAAATCTCACCTATGGTCAGCCATAGACGCATAGCTACCCCTGAGGACTAAGATGAAATGCCTCGGAAGAGTATGTCTCCCTTACCACACCCTTCAGACCAGAACACAACAGTGCATAACACTATATGATTTTAGGCTAATATTATCGCGGAATTGATACATTTTAATATGTTACGGGTACTCACGATATGCGGTTTTGAATTTCTTTTTGCCAATATTTCGACCCAGTTACATGGATCGTGGTCACGGCGAAACTGCGGTGGCGGGGAGAAACCATAAAAAGTGCATAACACTGCTGTTATTAGGCAGAAATAGGTGTAGCGGTGGTGCTTCCGAAGTCGAACCACAAAGAGTTCTACCACTTTCAAAAGTACAATCAATACATTTAATGTATTGATGTAATTTATAAGAAAAATGATGACGGTATTTCCAGAAAAAAGATTGAATTTGTAAAGGATTAGTCCAAATTAGATACCGCCAACTATTAAACACAATTATCGACTATAATAACATTTTATACCAGATGATGCGACGCATAAGTCTATACCGAAAGGCATCACTAAACTTCAGGCGTCACTTAAGCTGCAATCACATTTTACTTAGACGATATTAAAACTCGATCTATTTTATTGCTTGTTGGAAATATGAGCGTAGGTGGAGCAATATTATCAGTCGACTTGTTTCAAAATAAAATTACCTGAGACGATATTAAATCCCTAGGTACACTGAAGCTTCCTACATCGTAAATAGTTTAGCAAAGTACTTAGTGGAACGATATGGTTCGAGTGAAACAGCTCTTACGTTTCGGTGGAAAGGTGTGTTTTCCTGCTTACTCCATATGAGGTGATCTTAGTCCTCGGGAGCAGCAACGTATCTGTTATTGACTCCATAGAGCATCTTTGTTGTATATGCTGATGCTTACAGCTGTCCATGGGCGATAGTGACCCCATAATGTACTCCATGCTTGTTTGCTTCAAAAATATACAAAAAAAAACATTTTTTTTTTATAAATATACTAAATATTTTACCCTTTTGACACTTTTTTGGAACAACGATGTGAAGTGACCCTGGCGGATAGTGTTGACGAGCTCACGCGCTGCGTGATGGGGAGACACCAACTCCACGCAGTTGATGAATCTGTATAGCTTCTGCAATAACATTACATCATATTCTCATATGTCTTAGGATGGTGCATGGAGGAAGTCTTCAGTACATCTTGAGGTAAAAAAACTAAATGGTATATTTAGTTACCTGCTTTGGGTATGGGTGGAAAATGTAGTTTTTTTTGTCGAGCATATAATTTTGAATTTACGTTTTAAATCCTATTTCAATATCATATTCACACTTTTTAACCAGTAAACGCTAATGCAATAAGGTACACTTAATAAAATACTTCTAAGATTAAATTTACTGGTAGAAAAGATATCTTTTGGAAGAATCCGGGCGATGTTTACCATTTAGAAAATAGTTTTATAAAAAATTACCGCACACATATAAATTGTATTAAAACTTAACTTAAATATAGCAATAGCATATTATATTGACTATGCTAATATAGTATATTATATTAAACATATTCCTATATTCCTGTTAAGTTTGTTAACCATACTAACTTTAAGACTAGCCAAGAGTAGTTTTAAGATTATAACGACAAGGTCAAGTTCGGATAAGATAGCAAAGTCCAACGTCATTTATTCAGTATTAGATGACTCGCCACTCAGCGTTTCTAGAGTGGAGCCAATAAAGTGTTCAAGTGTGAGTTGAATGCAAATGTGAAGCAGATCGATAACTACTAAGTTACTAACTAGTGTTCTAGTGAACGCAATTTCAGATTACTGATAGCTATGGTTTCATTTGAACTAGTTCACATTGAACCAATTGAATTTCGTCCTAGTTTTAAATAAAAATACATTTACATTACAATAGAATACAATACAATATGGTATCATGTGATATGATTTACTGGTATATATAACCTCATTCTCATTAAAAAGGACTTACTTTAAGTAAATAAGTGCAAATATTTTGTTTAGTTCTAATTACTCATTTAAATAAATTATAAATCAGCTTCATCGTCATAAACAAGCTCATGCTTAACAAATATTTGAAGCGTAAACCAAATAACATATAGGTTATTAGTAGACTCCTAATTACTTATAAAAACTTGCAACACTTACAATTTTCCATAAGAGTCATGTATTGCTTTCACTGTAAGGCACCTTACTCCAAAATCCCAAATCCAAGAACACTGCGTATATAATTCATAAACATAACATGATAAAATATTACAACGGCGAGAACTTGCCTGACTAAAAAACATAATATTTCTGCTCCTCCATATAGTGCCCTTCGGCTGGTGGCGTAAAACGGGCAGCGTGTATTTATAAAAAAGGTGCTCCAAAATCAATATTAGACATCCAACGATCATTCCCACTCCAAGTAGAATAAATACTCCGGCCACCGCAGCCACGCCTGTAATCAAAAGGGGTGTAAATCCGCGCGATTTTATTGTCCAAATTATTTTTATGACGAATTTAATTACCTACCGACGTGCCGTATATTGGTTATTGGGTACCGTAATTTGAATTTTGCGTATTGTTTGTTGTTAAATATAATTTGTGATGCAAGAATATGACGACTATTAAATCATTAGGTATACCTTCCTATTTTTGACAGTTGTATTCATAAACTAAGTACAGAAAATACTAAGTACAAAATAGAAATTTTATGTTAGACAAGTTTTAAATGTACTTTTTCAAATTAGTTATCTACGTATATATAGTAAATAAGAAATTTTCCGACGAATACATATCAGTTTTCTAATCGGTAATGTGCTTTAAGTCATGTTAAATGTTTCTTACAAAAGTTATTTAAATTTTACATACCGTATCGCATTATCGAAGATGTACCTAACCACAGAACTTTTAGTGGAAAACTAAATATTTGGCAGAAACCACTTCCACTTTACACAGTAAACTCAGAATTTCATGCAAATTCTATGCATAAATCATGAGTGTGCATACAGACAGAAACGTAAAATACTTCGTAATATTGTTGCCAAGACATAACAGAATATAAAGTTCTCACAAATTACCTTAAGTCAATGAAATGGGATTTGTTGAAACTACACTTGTCTATAGAGCTTTTACATTATTTTTTATACTTCAAAATTATTCCATATTTTAAAACTTTTTCAATATTGAATTTAAGTTTTCTAAAATATAAGAAGTTGAACGAACTAATACTCACATATTGGATCGGCTGACAATATCAGGACCGTCTAATATAACACTAATACCTCGAGGAGATTAAATAATGTCATATCCATCCATCACTCTTATTTTTTATGGTTATAATGACTTGTATTTGAATAATTAATGTTTTTATGCTAATACAGCTCAAAGTGTCAATCAAAAATTTTACGTACGTGACTTGTAAATAATTTTAATCTGAACTTCTACGGTGAGTAAAGCTCGCAAAAAATATGCAAATGAAGTAATAACAACTGCCGGCAAAATTTCTTCATCTTATACTACTTAAAATTTTCTTGTCATCCTTTCTCAACTTTATCCCAAATAAGAGGTAAACACACTTTACGTGCCGTCTCATTTTTTCAGCGATAAATCCCATGTTTAATCTTTTAGGTCGGATGGTGGTTATACCTCTCCCTCATCGCTGGGAGGGTTGGATTAACGCGGGGGTGGCGATAAATTCTAATGAAATTTCCGGCAGAGATGAAACAGCTGACGATGTAGATATATGCAATATGCATTAGGATAGTGACATAAAACCTATTCGTGTGACAGATTTCGCTCGGAATAAATCAACGCATTTCTTTACTGTCGAAGCTTTTGCTGCTTACACAGATTGTACCAAGTAAAATCAAAGAGCATAAAATATATTTACCAAGAGGTTTAGGTTGTATCCCGTAGTCTGGACTTAGTTTAAAACATGGCAGAGCTCCGTACCACTTTTCAGTAAGAATATCCATGTATCCATTTGACGAATATTTCGCTATAACGGCAGATATACTATCCTAAAACAACCAACAGTTAAGTACAAGTTCTGATTTATATCAACCATTTATACGGTGCGCCGAGATAAGTGATCAAATTTATTAACGTCGCGGCGTTAAATGATAAAACACCAAAAACAATAACCGTACATCTGCGACCCATTAGTCTGCAACCAGTTAAGCGTTAAAATTTTTGCGAGCGTATTGTCCCGAGTGGAACAAAAAACTCGTGATATTGCTTGTTGATTTATATATCTGATCCGTGGAGGTAAACCTCGGAGGTATATTGAACCATGTCAAGATAAAATGACGTATAATCGGCTGAGTATAAGATACATGACACCCGACTATCGATCACACCATTAGCAGTCTTGTGTGCGTCATCCATCAATCTTAGCGCGCTAAGATCCAAAGTCGCTTCCCTGTCACTCAAGCTCGCTATCTACGTCCTTCTTTCGTAAATATAGATGTGTTTTACTAATAACATTTTACTCCCAATATATTCATTACTTGATGTGACCTACGCTTATTTAGACACTTTACACGTAAAATAAAAGTGAAAGTACGAACTTCGAATTTTACGAGAACATACCTTCGGTACTTTTATTACCTTCAGTGGAAATCCTTTAGCCATTCCAATTGCGTAAGTATCTTTGGTGAGAGCGTGGTCCCCGACTCTTTGGAGTTTACAACCGTGATCTGTGGCTCGATAATAGTCTAAAACTGGGGTGTCCGCTATCAGTAAATCCAGAGTGCCATTTCTAAAAAAGTTTCATGATTTATTCTCTTTTCTCAGAAACATTGATTTCGTTGGAACTAAAAAGCGTTATTTTTACTTATTGACTTCCTTGCGAAATACCTATAAATTTAAATTAAATCACCTGAGCCGTTGAATTCCTTCTTCTATATCCTGAAGAGCGTTTCGACGCATATGTTGAGCCAACTGTGGATTATTTCGTAAGACATAATATTCTGCCACTGAAGATCTCGGTGTACCAACTCGCAAAGACAGCCACTAAAATACACAAGCAACTGTTATGTCTTATTAAATGTGCTACAAACATTAAAACAACGTGATATAATGATAACATACTTACATTACTCCTTCCTTGATAATCGTCTACTGCATTGTGAAAAAATAATCCAGCTATAAGAGCAGCAATATTGGCAGTGTAACTGGCAACAAATATCACAGAAAAGCCTCCCCAAACATTTATGAGGAATTTATTAGGCCAGCTTTTGGGTGCCTTAAAAGCAACTAAGTGTCCACATAATAAACCCCACATGACCCATAGAGCACTCGATATACTAAAGTTTTTTGATCTTTGTCGACCCCATGGATTGAGTCCGAAGGGCGATAGCCATTCATAAATCGCGACGGCAATAGCGGTAACATTAAGGGATGTAAAAATTGCAATCCACAATTCAGGTGAAAACGGTAACAGAAAAGCGAGCAGTGGAATGTCTGGTCTTTGATTCGGAGCGGCTAATATAGATACTCCACTAAAAAAATACGGTTGACTAAAGTCAATTACTTCGGCTCTAGCAGTTGATACGCTTAGGGCTGCAAAAGACATATGGGCGGCTCCAGAAACTAAATCCCCAATAATACCATTCCATTTCTCGGGATCTTCTTGTGGATCTTCATCAACTGTGTACATTGTTTTATCCTTATCCCTATGTAAGCCCTCGTAGCCATTATGGTATTGTGAACGATAGTTTCGGTGATTCGACGAAAATTCATCAACATTTCTATTTTCGAATATTCTACGAAATGGTTTAACGAGTTTTCTGGATCCATATAGGCCGTCTTCTACAATATATAAGTGAAAATCGAACTCTAATTCTTGAGCAATATTTTCTAATAAATCCATAGCTAATCCATAACAACAATGAGAGGCCATTTTATAAGAAGTGGTTGGTTTTGAAGTAGGAAAGAAGAAGTCGTCTACATCTTGATCGCTTTCTCTCTCAAGCTCATTGAATACTAAAGTTAGATTATCTCGATCAGACGTTTGAGGTCGATGACAAAGAAGTCCCCGTAAGCACTGTCCGTCTTCGTCAAGTTCCCCTTCCATCACAAAGGGCGGAGCTAAAGCGGTAACTATGCGAAAAATAGTACGGGCGCCGGCGGATTGACCGTGAGCGACAAGACGACCACCTGGCCAAACAATAGTTTGAAGCCTTACACTCCTGCCTTTCACAAATCCTACTTGTCTCCAAACATTACCACCATTGGCCCCAACCACGAGGTTTAAAAACGTGAAAGTAGCTGTAAGGGCACGATCTGGCCGCTCTGTTCCTCCAGCAAGTGATGCTGCTGAAGACATTCTCATTTCCCTGTAACAAATATTTCGATGTAAAAGTTTATTCGCTCTGATTAACTTAGCGCTGTTTAAATTATTCACGGCGTAATATAGAATTTACATGAATTCTAAGAACTCATAAATCAACCCCTCTTTACAATCTCCCGAGATAAAAATGTAAGTTGAAATAGATGGTGGAAAATACCGTACTCAGAGCCTGGCTTTTACCGCAAAGATTGAAGATATGACTTAACCTCGTACTTATTACGTCTACGTATAATATATTATACCAAATCAATTACGAGTCGTTACAGCTGTTAATATTAAAGTTTGAAAAGTAAACAAATTGCTACTTACAAAAATCCAATTTAAGACTACGAAATGTTAGCAAAATCTTATAGACTTAAATGATTATTTAGATATACACGTATGTAAGGTTAATTTGCCACCTTATCTGATCATATAAATATATTAAATTAAAACAACAACAAAATGTCGGTCCACCATTAATAATGGGTTCCGTAATTAGGATGAACATTTATTATGGAAACAAAGTAATATTTTATTTTTCAAACACTAAGAAGAAAAATAATAATTATTATTGATGAAGTTAAGTTAAATTGGCTTTGTAATAATCTAAAATCACACAATTTATATTATTTTACAATTTTTCTATGCTCTATATTTTAAGGCACGCACACGCTCTACACATTTTACGATATACATGCAACGTCTGTACTTTCATGTTCAGTCAGGTAGCAAGAATTTACACATTGAACATATCACGTATTTACTAATAAATGCAATTATACTTTCCTACATATTTAAAGTATATACAAACATATGTAAATACGAGTTTGCAGTCAGTATGGGGCACACAATTTGCTATTTGATTTGCGGTCGAATTCCTAGTATCAAGGAAACTAACTGTACGTAGATCAAATATTAGCATTTACTCTGTTCCATAAGACAAACATGAACAGAAAATACTTGTAATAATTTTTTTATTGTTTTTCACAAAAAGTTACGAGTACTCTCTTCTAGAAAAACTAAAAAGAATCACTGACATTTTATGTAAATTTTAATAGTACCTACGTAGAAAATCATTGAATTTATATAAAGAAAATAATATAAATGTATAGCTTTTTTAGTAAACAATCTTTTACGAATATTTATGTATTCCAAGTAGGATAACATTTTAGTGTAAGCTACAAAATATGACCGTAAAACATTTGACGGAAGATATGTTGTGTGATCATGTTTTACGATGACTAACGTAAAAGTGGCACTGGGCGCAGTAAAAGTCTAGACGAGTGGCGTAATAAAAAGGAGATGATTGCGAATGAGGAAGGATTAAATGGCAACATGGGGAGAGTGAAGTGATCACTGACCTGACCTATTTAGTCGGCCTAATTCGTAACGAACTAAAAAGCCACCATCTACGTCAAGTCATGTCAATGGTCGGCGATCATTCTGCAGAGTCAGCGTGCACAGCCTGGCTGACTGCCAAAAATTTGCTTCCCTGGCTATCGATTTATGCTAATACTAACCAGTTGGATGTAACATAACTTTTCATAATCACCCTAATTCGTTATACTAACTCCAGTAACTAAGCGCTTCGGAATACACATTTCACACTAAGTTACGTTGTTAAGTAATAATAATAAGCTTTCTATACTCATAGCCCCACTATGGTTATATCCTGTATTGTGGATGTCATGGATACACAAGGCGAATATACAAATATCCAGATCAATCTGATTCCATCATTAAGATATTTGTTTCGCCGGAGATTGCAGAAACCTGCAACCAACTGTGTGTTAGACCGGCATGATGACCGGTCGGCCACGTGGGTCATTTATTTATTATTTTTAAATAACTATAACAGTTAACCTAATATAGGTTCTAGCTAACTATAAATGTCTGACCATATCCAAATTTTACAAAAGCCGTATCTGTGGTCTATCATAAATACATCGATGTTTGTGAGAAATACGTTGTAAGTTTAACGTCTCTTTTTAGTACGTCGTACTGTTATGTGAAAATTGAAAAGTATCTTTTAAAAAAATAATTATTTAATTAACTAAAAAAAGAAATACAAAATTATTTTTAAGGGATCCGTAGGCAGCCGTTTGCGAAGGGAATCACCATGATTATGGTAGACTTTGCTACGCGAAATAATTGTAACGAAGTAGAGTGATAGACTAAATGAGGGGCGTTAAAAGAGGACTATTTATAGCTAAATAGAAGCTGACTAAGGATTAGAGAAAGAAGGGGAAAGGCTGGGTTGGCAGAAAGGCATACACTGGCCGGACATAACACCTTCCCCCATAGCGTAAACTTCAGACATTGTTCTGAAGTTTAAGGATATTAAATTAAAGTCCTAAGTGTGGGAACAGGAGGAGAAGAAGTAGAATCTTCAGGGTCTTAGTAGAAGAAACACACGCTTATTATCATAAAATAGCAAGTTTACACCACTGTTTATTGACCATCTCGTGAGCAGTATGTTTTAATTTAATACTAAATTGTTGTTGTAGCTCTCAACAGGTACGTAAGTAGCTTAGCAAATTTTTACTGAGATTAAATATTGTTTTAAATTTAAACCACTAAAATTTTGTAAATAATAAATTTAGATGGCATTGGACAAAGTACTTCATATATTTCAAAGCAGTAATGAAAAATTTAATCCTTTACGGGACATTTGCCACCAAAAGCATTTCAACTGTCGTGTTTCTTGAAAGTTTTCTGTCATTCAAAAACCTTTAGAGTCTATTCAATATTGGTGAAAATTTCTGTGTAATGTTCGTTCATCGCTTAAAACGTTCGCTTTTTGGGTCACGGAGGCAATTAAAACGGGATCACTTGGATTTGTCTAAAGGTATCTTGATATTACAGGCGAGGGAAGGCATATCTACTAAATTATGTGTGAATTAACTGATGTATAGAGTCTAATGTATATATATACGTATTTGTATAAATCTGTTATCACTATTACTGTATTCACTCATTACATCGTGCCCGGTTTTGTGATACGTCGTGACCTGTACAAGGTGGTGTACCAAGTTAATGTCGCATGTAGTATTATGTATACTATAAAAATATTATAAAGAGGAAAACTTTGGATTTTTGTATGTTTGTATTGAAATAACTCAAAACCTACTGAACTGATTTTGAAAATTCTTTCACCATTAGAATTCTACATTATTCCGAAGTAACATAGGTTAAATTTATTACTAGAAAAAATAAGGAATCCTTTCTAAAAGTTAATTAAGACAATTGCTTAAAAAATATTTTTGTCGCGTACGCTGCGAAAACTACAGACAATAGAACAAAACAATGTTCTAGATTGTTTTGTTCTGTCGTTAGAGATTAGAGAGCATATCAGTATCTACACAAAACCTCGCGATGCTGTATGTCCAACTATTGTAGTTATGTCACTACAACCACTTTTTACATTTTAAAAGTTAATAAAAAAGCTAACCAAAATCGGACCAAGATAATCATACCTTCGTATTAATCCTTATCAAAATAAATAATTTCATATTCAAAACTGTTTCAATACCTATAGATAACTTTTTGAATTAGTTAAATCGGACGTTCCACTCAGAAGATATTACGAATTTAAGAAAATAAACACCACCGCCGCTGCCACGTAACGACTAGTGTGGCCTCAAGCAAAGCAGCTGTAGCGTAAGCCTGGCTTTGTTCGATAACTATAGTATCACCGAGAAACGATTTAGTAAATTAGATAAACAAAATTATTATCGTATAAGTACCCGTTGATTAAAATGTTACAAATCTATTGGCAGCGTGTGTTACGTCGGACATACAGTGCACTACCCGTAAGAATTTTTAAATTTCCTCAATCCTGCTCTCATGGATCTCACGAATTAAAATTAAAAGTTGGTATTCCCATTATGCGATTGAGAAATTTAAGCCCTCCTAATATAATAGCAGAAGACTTGGCAACGGAAATACGTGACAACGTGATTGGCCCCGTGGCCAGACAGCCATATCGATGATACCGATGGATTTGCCTAAATCTTTACAATTTCCTATAAAGATATCGTTTGCCCTTACAATAAATAAATCCTACGGACAATCTTTCTCGATGATTGGCATCGACATAAGAAAAGAGTGCTTTTCTCATGGACAATTATACGTCCCCTGATAAGGCGAGATCCTTCTCGAGATATCGAGTAGGATCTCCTGAAAACAATATGTTTGTTGCCATCTACATATACCACTGTTAACATAGTCTACAGTCTCGTACGGTGAAGCTTAAAGGTAAACATTTTCATAAATAAAGTATACATGTACATAAAATTTAAATTAAGGAATGCAAAAAAAAAGTTCAAGTAAAATTCTGTGAAAGTTAATAAACTCCTGTGTAGTGACAGTCAGTGTTTTATTTAAATGACAATCAGGGGCTGCCGCGTAACAGCACGAACGTTTCCGTACCATTATCTTTGAAAAGCGGCAAAAAATCATGTTTATTGTGTGGGAACTCCCTTAAATATATATTTTATTCTGTTTATACTATATGTTGTTATAGCAGTAAAAGTAATACATCATCTGTGAAAATTTAAACTGTCTAGCTATCAGGGTTCGAGATACGACCTGGTAACAGACAGGCGGAAAGACGGAGAGCCGGACAGACGGACCGACGGTCAGACGGACAGTTCGTTCCTAGATCTGGTCGATGTGGGTATAACTGCATCTTATGATTTCATATATAGGTACCTATTTTATTAGTAGTACCTTATTTTACGTTCTCAAATTTGAATTTTGCAAAGTAAAGACATTGGGTCAGTTTGTATTAAATTTACTGATTTTAGCAGTTTATTAGTTCATTTAAAAAAATATTTTAAATTGATAAATATGTGAACATTCTGTTTTAAGTGAATCAAGGGCAGTTGTTAAATTTCAGAAATGCTAGGACCAAAGTTAATCTAATATAGAAAATGATGAACCTACCTAAGTCCTACCGGGACCATTTAGGAGAGAGGCTCCCCCCCCTCTCTATGATACAATTCTACAATACCAAACAGAAACTCTCAATTCACCAGATCATTCACATTATTATGCATTTATAAAGCACGTGTGAAACCGTGAGGAACTGCTAGTGACATATATGTCGGTTTCCTACTCTTGGAAATTGAGACGTATATTACACGTCCCATTTTCAGGGTTTGGAAACCATGTTCCTTACATTTGGTAAGACATCTTGACAGCTTGACGAGTTCGAGAAAAAATGTCCTTCTTACCAAGCGTGCGAAATAAATTTAACAAAAACTTACTATTATATGAAGAAATAAATTACTGTTCCTTTTTTGCAAAGGTCATGTATATGTGTTTTAGTAGATAAATGAAAGATAATTTTAAAGTTTTAAGGAATATATTTGACTTTTTCCCTATTTCACTTAGATAAAACAGAAAAGGTGCATGTTATAGAAACAATCTTTAAGTAAACGTGTATGTTATAATTATTATTTTAAAGCATATTCTATGATCCTAGTAAATATATATATATATATATATACATTGGAGTAATCCTGAATAGTGCACGGTGTAATAACACTATCAATGTATGTTCTGGGCCTGTAACACATAAATAAAAATATTTCAAACTCAAACAAACCGTGCCGCGGGGAAAACTTGTTAGCGAATAAAGTTTTTAGGTAGCTTTTATAAAATACAGGAGTGCTTCGTTTAATCGCAGGCAAGTGGCCGAGTTTGTCAACTTTATTTACCCCTCAGCTTAGCCTCAGTTGACGAAGTTCTATGGAGCTTTAGTCAGTCGCTGTGAAGATTACGCACTTCGCACTTTTTACGTACATTATGACGGATCGTCATAATGTTTAGATAATTGAATTTTACATCATAAAATTAGAAAAAAAATAATCATTAATGCTTGTTTTCTGTTAGTAATTGTATTAAGTAAATGTAAAGTAAAACTATTAAGTTTATTGAAGACACAAAGTATGTTCATATTATTTTTTTTACTGTTCTTTATTATACGAGCAAGTAGTCCATCTTATTTAAATTAAATAATTACTGACATTACGACTTTATCAATAAGCTAGAACTTCAGTTGCATATTCTATAATAAGTTCATAAACAAAACTATTAAATAAACGCTGTTTAACATAAAAAAAAATCTTCAAAACATCAAACGATTCCGTCCTAATCTAGTAATGTGTTATTACTTCTTAGTATCTATTAGGTACCTACCTACTATTTATAAAAAAATGCATCATATATGACTTATCTAATAAACATGTATTACATATGATTCTATTCACGTATTTTAACAAATACACACACGATCAA
>MOOZ01000456.1:777235-792713 GCA_002930495.1 Cecropterus lyciades | reverse complement strand
CGTCACATTGAAATAGGTTCCAGAAGAGGAATAGACGAAATGCCGACGTCCATCATTAGAGCCGAACTAAACGCCCCTTACAGTAATTAATATCCATTAACGGCTTTCCTGAATGTATCTCTTATAATTATGAGTACTGATTTTTCTGGTATTCCTATCTTAAAAATACTTTTAACTTTCACTCGACACACGAGGCGAGTGGTCACCGTACCAGCGAAACACTCATTAGGTTTGGGTTCTGTTTCCGGCTACATAGATATTTGATTGGTGAATTTAGTTTTTTTCTAGGCCTGGGTGTTTGTGTATTCATTTGCGTATCCGTGGCACTTATGAAATAAGGAGAAAATTGTTTGAAGGAAAAAGAGCACATATTATTGATAACCTACATCATTATAACTTATTTTTGATGATTTCATGACAAACATATAAGCCTCCCATATATATCTCCCAAGAAAATTGTATGATAAGATGTAATAATTCTTAATCATAGATATTAGTATGTAATTCGCCTATTTTCAAATTCGAGCAACAATAAAAATGCTGTCTACACTTAAAATCCCAAATGGAGAACCTTGTAATGAGTTAATTGCTGATTAACTCCATGAAGTGCAACTCGGTGCCAGTTAATAACTTACTGAATGGTCGAAAAGTTTGTAAACGGTGCGGTGTTTCCGCTTGCGTGTCCCCATTGACTACAGGGAACACAATTAAGTAGCAAAGTCAAACCAGTGATCCCGCTGTTCCATTATTTATGATCTTTACATGAGATGGATAAGCAACGTATTGTAAACTCAGGCTATGCTATAGACTAGCGACTGCTAGCAAAATGTAAGCAGACTGGCTTACCTTTTGGTAACGCATACCACATAACAGCTATCAGGACTAATGACAGGCGTTTCGAAACTAGTCTCAGAAATTCGATGGCGAATAAAACGTTTGCCTGGAAATTTTAATGGTGTGAAAAACTATCATCAAGAAAAGTTGCCGGCGAAAAATACAATTTGAGACGTTTTGCAAATTCCCGGGAGTTGCCTGTTGCCGCCCACTTCTTTAGGCAATTAATGGCACAACGGCAAACTACGTATATCTCTAGCAAAAAATGAAAAAAAAAACGTATATCTAAATTACGTATATTTTTAGCTTCGAATATTATGAATGAATAAATGTCAATCAAGGCGGAGAGAAATTTCTATAATATAATCAATTGCACATAAAAAAAAGCTCCATATCGCCAAATTTTAGATTAAATGAAGGCTCGAGTTTAGTTCTTATTAGGAACTAAGTATTTAGAAGTAAACTGTAATGTGCATAGATACATTTTCACATTTGGGGTATTTACGAGTCACGCAATGTTTACTCTTAAAACGCCCTCACGTATTTCTGTCGTGCAATACACTTGTTTTAAAAAGAATTTCAAATATTCACTTCAAGGAATTTCAAAGTGTATATAGAAATTATCTAAAAATATATTAATAAAACTTTGTAAGTAAGAACATTAGTACTTGATTTTTTTAAGGTATGATTTATTCCCTTTACAAAAATTTATGTTATATAGCTACATAATGTAATTTTAATTTTCTTGCTGCCATGTATTATGTGTCGCCAACTACAATGAATTATGACCTATTATACTTATAACGAATTATAATTATAACCTTAGAGCCACACCTAATTACTTTAAACAATTTATGAAATAATAATGTATTTTTTATTCTATCTTAATGAATGATTAATAACACCCACTATTTTTTGTATTAGATATCATTAAAATCTTAATATATATAAATTACGTGGCACGGTGTTTGTCCGGGGTAATCTCTGGAACTACTGAAGCGATTTCTGTTGCCGCTATAATAACATATACTAATAACAGAATAAAGTAAATATTTAAGGGGGCTCCCATTCAACAAATGTGATTTCTTGGTTGATATTTATAACGGCTAAAGGTAGACGCTTGAAATATTCACAGTATATTTAGTTCTATATTCATTTTAAAAATAAATAAGGAAGTCAAAATGAAATAAGTATTTCCCATACAACAAACGTGATGTTTTTGCCGTTTTTTTATAGATAATGGTACGGTACAAGAGAAGGCATTGATTTAAAAAACAATATTTTTCCCATAATCAGATATATTATATGTTGGTTTATCTCGGGTTGGATATGCATAAGACTATACATTTTGCTCCCAGATAACACTACATCCAATTCTGTATACAAAAAAGTATTGAACAACATAATAATTATTAAAGGTACCAAACAAAGCGTAATTACACCAAGATTTTACATAAAGCATACATGTTTCGTCAAATTGGCATGCAAATAGGTACATACATGCGCGATAAAAACATAACCCTCCTTTTAGCAGTTGGGTAATAAACCCAAACATTTAGTACTAAGAAACACACCAACAATTTTTTAATGCCCAATGAAGTGGACACGGGTCTGCTAGTAACTATATAAGGTTTATATTTGAACTTGTAAAAATAAAAATAACTACTTATAAAATCTGGAAATCAATAGAAATACGCAGCTTCACCATTCGACACTAACGTAATAATTAACATTTATTGTTAAATAAACACTATACACGACATATATTACGGGCGGTGATAATACTAGGATAAGGGCAAGATTTTGATACTACACTGACCGTACAGGCAGGGATGTTCTGAAAACAAGGTTTTATGGTCTAACGCTGGCTTCAACATAAACTGACTAACCTTCGTATTTTAGATAGCGCGACGATCTCGGACTAGCCAGTCAATTTGCTTTTATTATGATGATCCACGCTTGTAACCAAACGAAACGCTCCTTTTGTACGCACGACTAACTCTCGGTTCTCTTTTGCTTTTTGTAATATTACTAATAGAGCAGATGCGTATTTTGGACAAAAAATAAGTTTCATAATTCAAAGAAGTAACGCAACCAGCATTCTTGAGATACTCCCAAACGACTACGATTAAGACCCTTTTTAACCCCCTACGCAAAAAGAGGGGTGTTATAAATATAATAAAAAACGTACACTACCGAATGTAGTTTAAAAAATAAATATTAAATAAAAAATAAAACCAACGCTATAAAGTTACGTGGGCAACCATTTAAAAAGTCAAAAATAATATTTACAGATGAATCATCAAATTCGAGCGAGTTAAATCTATATTTTAATTATAGAAATATGACATTAATGTCATGAGACTTGCATTGCTTTAATAGCTTACATTTTTGTGACTCTAAAATAACACTCTATGATAGATAATGAAGGTTCGAAAACGGAGTTAGTATTTTGTAAAAAATGTTATTTTAACTGTGCCGTTCTAATAATGAAAGACCTTTGATAGCAAATCAATAATTATGGCGGCTAACGCTTTGACAGAATATTATTTAATCTGTACCTACCAAAAATTAATGACCAAACCTAATCACTGAATTCAAATACTGTTTTTATACCTGTTTAGCAAGTATATCGGCTACAACTTCACGTATCAAAACAATCTGCAAAGCAAGCCATGCTAAGTTGTATCCTTAACGTTCCTAGCAACTTTGATAAAACCAAGCTCCTTTTAGATAAAGGGACATGAAAATAATCTCGCAACATTCTCGTACTAGCCAGCCAATTTGTGTTTATGATTCATGCATGATGCATGGTTTTCGTATTTAGGTATATTTTATTTTCGCTAGTTGCACGTCGTTTGATGTATGTGCGATGAAACTATAGTAGTTTAAATATCTTTCCCAAATTATTGTTTACGGCTGACCAGAAAAAGCTCACTAAGTGTAGTGAATGGGAAAAATGTCGATTACGTCGTCAATGTCATCTTATTTATTTATATTTATATATATTATACATGTAATACCTACAAATACACAGCAAACTTTGATTAAACATTGATTAATACAAAACTAATAATAATATATTTAAAAATACAACACTGCAAAACGCGTAGGTAATATAACACTACAAATATTTACGTTAGGTACGTTTCAAAAGAATTAATTATAATTTTCATCAGTATTTAATATACATAAATATTATATATTTATGAAATTAGTTTAAATTGCGAATATCGGTTCCACTTGTAGTTTAATACAAGCATCACTACACATACATACTAAGTTATTATATGTAAAATACACGTGATGATTATCATATTTTATTTGTTCCACATCTCACCATGATGAAGAGTTTCATAATGTAACAAGGAGTAACGTCCAATTAAACCAAAAACTACACTTTACACTCAACGTGCACTATGCGTGAAAACATTTTGTTTCCTCCCATAAAAATCACAACCTCATAAAATTGTTAAAGCATAAACAAGATGTAGATTGTACATGCAGATAAAAAGTACTCAGTGTTTATTGAAATCTCGGGGAAAATTGGCAGAGGAAGCAATAAACAATTCACGGAACACATTGTTACGATTTCATTGCAAATACGTATCTTTTGAGAGGAAATAAACATACTATCTGTATGTTTGCAGTTTTATTTTAACATGCTTCGATTGAATTTAATTATGAACTGGACGAGTTTTCAACTGATTTAAATAAAGGAAGAGGTTAACCGGTTGCTTTACATTGACTTATATTGGAACCAAGTTTATTTCTGCGGTGATAGTTGAGTGTTAGAAATCGTCACGTAAGGAATAAGCGTCACGCTACTCCAAGCGGCTTTCTCTCTTGCCAACGTTTCTGTGGAGAGTCGTTCTCGTTATAAATTGTATATGTTACACATTCTCAAATTGTGTACGTGACAAAGTACAACCGCCAAAACTTTCAAGCCTTAAATACGAGTATTTATAAATTGAAAAGATTACTGGAGCTAGCTATTATTGCCCATATAATAAACACGATAAAAATATATACAAAGTAATACAAGGAATCTTGCCGGATCTTCTCAGTTGGAGTCGTGTTCCAAACCGATGGTAGTGTAAGAAAAAATATTGTAATTGACAATTTGTAACTGCCATCGTAGGCCTATGCAAAATAAAGATATTTCATTTCATCTCAAAGCTTAATCATACGATGGATTATAACGACCCATTAAACATTTTGCTCCATGTCCTCTTTAAGGATATTTCGGGATTTGCCAAGTTCTGTTAAAGAGATTAAATTGCGTAATGGATTAAATGGTGCTGACAAACAGACTGAGCATTTTATTACATATATGTTTGCAATTTCCGTAATCATAATTGATGGTAGCTCAAATACTACCTCGGATGTAGTGCGCTTCAGTAGAACATGCCTGTTAACATGTTACATACTGCATAGTGAACATTTCAGGCATTGTCCAAATGTTAATTGTTTTTTAAGATTTTTAAGAATCTATTATTAGATTTTAGTACCTACCTAAATCTTGTCGAAGGTGATCTGGTTTCAAAACCGTTCGAAAGAGTAATTGACGCTTATCTGTCTCTTTATTAATCTGTATGAACATCATGATGAATTAATCTCTAGATCCTTTAAATTTAGCAGTTTCATGCCAACATAGGATGGCTGGATAAATAAATACAATCATACAAAATACTGTATTCAGTTTTTTTTTTAATTTTTTTTATAGTATGATGGTAAGTGGCTACTGCCGCCCATGGACGTCTGCAATCAACCCTAGGTAAGATCAGTCTCACCTAAGGTTAGCCACAGATGCGTTGCTACCCCTGAGAACTAAGATGGAATACCTCGGAAAAGTATGTCTCCCTTCAGACCAGAACATAGCAGCGCATAACACTGCTGTTATAAGGCAGAAATAGGTGTGGCGCTGGTGCTTCCGGAGTCGAACCACAACGAGTTCTACCACCTTCAAATGCTTAACCTATCGTTTCGTTTTCAGTACGAAGAAATGTTATACTATGCAATGAGTGCTAATCAGAATACCACTTATTTAATACGCCACCTTGCAGTGTCTAATTTGTCAGAGTTATAATACATTCTCCTAATTCAAAGTGCGTACTCCTGATTAGAAGCAATTACGCAGAGATGGTTTAATCTTTAAGTTACGTTTATCTTCGCCTGTTCTACTGCCAACGATTAAGAGGCATACGATCAATTATAATATCTAGTAGAATTATTACGACGGAAAGTGTAAATAAATGGCTTTTGTAACAGATTTTAATTAAAACGTATGTGTATATATTGACATATTACGATAACCAATACGAATACCAACCAAATAAGATATAAATAATGTTTCATAGCTTACGCTCTGAAATAGAAAGGTGGTATAACCCTTTGAGGTTCGACACCGACAGCTATAAACATATATTTCTGCCTAATAAAAACAGTGTTAAACAACAAACAATTTCGTGTGGAAAAGGAGACATACTTATCCGAGACGTTCCTATTTAATCTTCAGGAGTAGCAACGTATCCGTGGCCAACCTCTGGTAAAACTGATTTTATCTGGAGTTCATTACCGATGTACATGGGCGGAAGTCGCAACTTACCGTCAGGTGGAATGCATGTTTTTAGCTACGCCTAAGATATTTAAAATTTAAATTAAAAATATGAATAAAACATAAACATACGCTTTCTACATTCATAGCCCCATAGTAGGATTTTCTCCTACGTCGTGGGCGCCATGGACACACAAAGACGAATACACAAACACCCAGACCCAGAACAGATATCTAAACTCATCATTCAGATGTCTGTCTGGCTGGAGATCGAACCCGGAACCCACTGTGTGTCAGACCGGTATGGTGACCCCTCCACCACGTGGGTCGTCGTCGTATATATTTACTTTTACCAATTAGTACTTGACGATCAACTAAAAAAAGTCTGATATTGTTTTTAAATGAGCCAATAATCAAGATATTATAGGTAAAAACCTTTAATAAAAGTTTCATCGGAGATGTAATCACTCAAGCGACTTTCGGTATCACGTTAAGCTGCAAAGCTATGAATTACCGCAAGGTCGTTAGTCGTAGCCTATAAAAGTTCAAAGATTTACAAAAGAAATTTCCACTTCGTAAGTAATTCTCAAGTCATTAAATTTTCATTAATTGTCAATGGGGAAAGTTTTTTTTTGTTGGAGCTTCTCTTTTATAGTCTACATAAAAGTCAAAGATATTTCACAGTTGACAGTGACTAAGCTGTACCTCGTAATGCAGTGAGTAAAGTTTGGGAACTATTCGAAATTTCGTGTTGTAACAAATGCTAATTTAGCACTCGGTACGGAAATTCCTAACTTTGCTATAATTATTTGGTTAAATTGCAGAGTACTGGTTCATTATTAAAACGGGCAATGCATATCAATTGGTAGTACTATATTGAAGCAATGGATTTGTCTTGCCGTTTATCTTATTTTAAAACTTCACTAACATCACAATATACCTAATTTCTTAAATTTTCCTTTCTTTAATTCATTCAATATGTACTTTGCCCTAATCCTTATGTTAATTTTGCACCCTTTCTGTATATGCTCACTTTAACAGTGAGTCCTTCTAGATAACCTAAGGGTGCCCTTAGGTTGTCTAGAAGGACTCGATGTTTACAAAAAAAAAATCATTATAATATTTTCTGGATACAACATATTACATTATTATTATAACTATGTACCTTACAAACTCCACGGAGAAATCTGAAGCGGCATCGCTAGGCTCTTCCCAACAAGATGCAGTAGCATCGCTGAAGAACTGCGCCTGCGCAGACCATGCGTCGCACGCATGTAGCACTCGCCGTAGATCGCCTACGATCAGACGAACCGCGGCACGAACGAATGAACGGTCTGAAATTTAATAGATAATGAAAATTTACGTCGTAGATCGTCGTAGGTAGGCTTGGCGAACACATCTGTGCTCTTACGACTTTACTACGTTTTCTCAAAAACATTGTTTACGCTTTCGCTCATCATTGCAAAGTACTTTGCAGGGTATGGCAGAATACGAAAACGTTATAGCAAGCATACACAATGATTTTCTTAAGGAAACGTAATTAACTCGCACTAAAGGCACAGGTGCGTACGAGTAATCGGTTTAAGAATAATAAAATAAGATTTTCTTATAATTACTTATTGTATCCTGTATCTTTATCGTTATCCTGGACATATATCCTCTCCAGTTTCCTCTCCCAATTGGAAGAATTTAGACAAAATTCTTACGGCTACGGTCTGATAAACTTTATTCAGGAACTTGTTTTGAGACAAATTAAGATAAATTTACTCGCAGTTATTAAATTATTTTTATACGCATATTATTCAATAACCACTGGTACCTAATATTGAAACGAAAACAATTTATATTCAGAGGCCCAAATATATACCGCTACGACTGCTGGTATAACACAGTACAATTAACAAAAATGTAATAATTCATCCGAGAAACAAAGTTTCTTTAAAAAGAATCCAACGAATGAAATACTGCAACTTTAGCTCAACCCACATAACAATAAGAAAAGCATTAAGTGTATTTGATTTCGCGTGTATTGTTACTGGCATAGAGCCAGTAAGTAAATACTCAATATATTTTTATGTTCCCATGCACAATGTTATAGCTACAAAAAATAAATCAGTTAATTGAACACTACATTCAGTTCACAAAATTACCGACCAAGTGTGCGATGTCCCACGCACATTGAATGTTTTATGATCGTTATTATAGTTATTTCTGTATTACGTATAGTATTTAAATGCACGAGAAAAATATTTGCTTTTAAACGGCAGGCAACGGCAGCGCTTAATGAAATGAAAAGTAATGTCTATATAGTTACAATATTTTTCTTACACCGAATCAGAACATGACCTAAACTGAGTAATACGGCAAGATACTAAGCGGGTTTATCTTTTTCAACTTCAACTTCAAAAACTATAAATTTTGTATATCTTAAATTGTTATTTTCCTGAAACCTCTTTTTAACCTTCCGTTCTAATAGTAGAAAATGTTAAATATTTAACTTTTTGAACATTTATTTTAAATATTACATTTTAATATTAATTTAAGAATTCCTTTTATTTCATGGCTTAGGGACATAATTAGAAAAAGTTATTTTTAATATTGAACGCCATTCACATTAATTAAATTTTTCATTTCACAATTATCTCAGTTATAGCAATTAGCAATGAATATAATAAAACTTACCGATTTTCATAGGCTGTGGCTGTAAAACTAGTATTCCTATAGGAAGACTATTAAATATTTCAGTAATATTCTCTTTTTCTTTCTTTTCTTCTCTCGATTCTTGAACAACTTCATCTTTCATAAAAAATCGCTCATCTCTCTTCTCGATAGTACTTCTTACATTATTGATCGTAGAAGTATGCACCGTGGGATTCAATAAGAAATCACTAATATCACTTGAAAATAATATTCTATCTCTTAGGTCTCGATTTTCTTCACTACTACTTATAATTTCTTTTTCCCTTAATGAAATTTTAGCATTAAATATATTGTTACCATTTACATTTATGCTATTTACATATTTATTAAAAGATTCATTTCTCAATTTACTATAACTAGTTCGTCTAATATTATTACTATGAAGGAAAGATACATTTTCCTTTTCAATTGAATTGTTTTCGATTTTAGAAGTTTCAACGCCTTTGTTATTTACATTATAATTCCTTACGTTCTCCGAACTAATATTGCGACTATTATCGTACGACTTACTATAATTTATATATAATAATTTATTATTTATGTGCGTTTCTGACTTATTTAAGTCCCTACTAATATGACGAAAAAAAGATTTTTTTGAACTATTTTTTACATTAAAATAGTTTTCCTTAACTATAGACTCCGTTGTAATTCTATACGGTTTTTGATTGTCGTTGAGCCTTATTTCTTTCAAATTATTGTCAACAACATCTCGTTTACTGCGTTCAATTTCTTCATCAAATTTGTCATCTGAATCATTATCATCATTGTCTTGCATGTTACTAGCAACGGTGTGGAAGACATTAAGTTTACTGGAAGCATCGATCCATAGCCAAAAAAAATGTCCTTCGAGCATGTTCAAACGTTTCGCTTCATCCATCACAAGCTTAGCGTAATGTATGTCGCATATCAACACGACTACACCCCGAGTAAGCCTCGAAACCTCAGCTAAACGCCTGTCCAAAAAGCATAACAAATTATTACAAATGTTTTCATTTGAAAAGGTATTTTTTTGTTTCATAAATGTGACACATACCTAAAAAGAGCATGGCGAGAATATTTTCTTGGAAGCGAGAGCCATTTAGGATTAAGCGGTTGAGCGGTAAGAATTGACGATAGATCCCTCCTTAGAGACAACGTTAAATATATATCTTCCTCAGCGAGCAAGGTAAAGGTATGCCAATGTGTGTGTAAAAGTGTTGATCTGCGAAGAAAACAATGTAGGAATATGATATATTCGGTACATTTAATATACTTTTCATATTCAATCCTTATTATAAATGAACCATTGTAAATTACAATGTTTTATTATTATAATTCATATTATTATATTCTGAACAATTTATAGATCTCCAAATTGATTAATCATTAACAAATTCAAGAATTAAGTAGTTGTAGGATACTTCATGGTTCCAGTAGCGCTTTACCACAATCATAAGTATGTCTGCCTAATAGCAACATAATTACCAACGCTCACTTTGTGTTCTACTAGAGCGGATGATAAGGTAGATTAGCTACATGCACCCGGTAAATTACGAGTTGGTTACTAATGACAATAGACTGCAATAACTAAGGATATATATATAATTTTAATGAGTTCAGTATAACACAACATGACACAGGAATTATATTTGTCAATTTTATAAGAACATTTTATGTACCATTATCTTACCTCAATGCGTGTAAAGTTTCCCTTGCCGTTATTTCTAATCGTATCTCCAAAGGCAGCATATCCTACGAATAAAAGATAAATAACGTTTAGGGTAATTTAACGCCATTAGATAGCAATCTTTACTAAGTTTTTATGAGTACATTATTAGTCACATTGTAATCGTCGCTAAAGTAGGTAACAAATGGCTATCATTTTCCGCGACACCCGGCTCGAGTTCTCTTTGC
The DNA here is from genome assembly GCA_002930495.1 of Cecropterus lyciades. NCBI lineage: Eukaryota > Metazoa > Arthropoda > Insecta > Lepidoptera > Hesperiidae > Cecropterus > Cecropterus lyciades. The sequence continues at coordinate 781,729 of MOOZ01000456.1, read as the reverse complement.
AGAACAAATGCGAGCAGTACGATGAAATTACTTAAAAAAAGTTTCGCTACGAATCGTATAATAAAATTTCTTGGGTCTTTCAGTGCATTGAAAAACCTGTCATTTCTTATTCTTGCAAAGCCAACGTCTTCGCACAATTCGTCTTGACATATTTTCTTTTTATTTCTTACTACGTACCTAATACGAGTTTTAAAATATTGAAATAAACGAATAACTGATGTAATCAAGATATAAGACGACCAAAATATAATGACGACCCGCGTGGCGGAGCGGTTACCACACCGGTCTGACACGCAGTGGGTTCCGGGTGCGACTCCCGGCCAAATCAGACATCTGAATGATGAGTTTAAAAAATCCTAGTGTGGCGCTATGAGTGTAGAAAGCGTTTTTTTATATAAGAGAATTAGAGACAACGATGGAAAGACTTGACTGTATGTGAATATATTTTTTAACCGACTTCCAAAAAGGAGGAGGTTCTCAATTCGTCTGCATATTTTTTTATGATTGATACATGGATAGGATGAACCGATTTTGACATTTTTTTTATTTGAAAGCTTGTCGTTGGGTCCCATTTTAATTTGGTTCAGTTTTGACAAGAGCATCCATGAGAAAAACGTATAAGTCTTTAATTTGCATTAAATATGTGCGCGACAAACAGTACATAGTTGAAGTCGGCGCTCATATATTTGTAGGACATAGATTCGTAGATTATAGAACAAAATTTGTTGAGCGCCAACTTCGGGATTATGTACTGTGTACGTAAGAAAACAACATATATTTAAAATATTTTTTTACTTTTTTGGGGTATAGAAGTCGGTTTCTATTTTTTGTTGAAAATTTTTTTTTGTTCGTTGAATTCACATATCCGCATTTTCAGCGACACACATTATAATTTCGCATATTATTCAAAATGTCTCAAACACCTCGTACCTACGAAAATCAGACGTCGGATTAAACATTATTTATTTCCTTAAGTCAACTTAATCATCCCGGGAAAAATATATGATGATTTACGATTTCATTCTACGTTATATAAGCTGTGTTAAGCGCTGATGTTTTGAGAGAGTGGTAAGGGATAGTTAAAATATACTTATACTAGGCGTTCCAACTCAGTCCTCCAGGGTCTATTAGTGGCCGACCTAAGTTATGACTTCAATCCTATCTGAAGTTCATGTTTACTTAAACAGATGGCAGAAGCATATTACCAGCCGGTAGACTGCATGCTCGTTCAGTATTTTTGTATTTTTAAAATGTATAAAATCGTATGGTTTCGTAATTATACTCATTGCGTAAAAGTTCAGCTATAACAGTTATTTATGCGTGACAAAACAAGGGCTCCAGCCTGGTATCCAATTGTAATGTCAAGGCGCAGACACACAATGAGTTATAAGGTTATAATTCATGTCATGTGTCAGTATTATTGCATAATGTCGTCATGCACGTGTGATAATTTGACATTTGACATGATAAAACGGTTTGTGGTTCGACTCCGAGGGCACTACCGTCACACCTATTTCTGCCTAATAACAACAATGCCGCCGTGTTCTGGACTGAAGAATGTGGTAAGGGAGTCATACTTATCTCGGCGTTCCCAATTAGTCCTCAGGGGTAGGAACGCATATGTGGCCAACCTAAATTAGTCTTAATGATGATCTTATCTGGTGTTGATGACAGGTGTCCGTGAGTGGTAGTTGCCACTTCTCATGACTAGATTGATGACCTACTTCCATATTATAAACATAACATCTACCTTTAAACCCTATTTATAATTTACGATACAACGAGATGTAGACATGTTTGTAATATTATCTTATGTGACGCATATTTTTATATCAAGTATTTATGTTTTTAACATTTATAAACATTGTACGAATAATAGCAAAAAATGTCTAGAACGATCAGACGAATTGCACGTTCGAATACAACGAATACTAGAAACGTCGAGACAATTTCTATCACACGTTGAAAGATGTCTAAGACGTTTCCAAGTGTTTGTTAGTATATTTGAGACTAAACTGAATCTTCTCACAATTGAATAGTTGCACATTGTTATATCCCGAACAGATTACCAATCTTAGTACACAAACGTGGATGTATGTATGTAGCTCTACAAGTATGCATAGATAGTCCATTAGATTTGGTATCCGACTACATTGCCCAACACTTGGCTAACCCTTGACACGGATGTTGATTAATTGTTGATAACGCTATCGCCTTTCAGGTAAGAATTGGTGCATGTTGATTTCAAATTAGGAATGTTAGTTATTTATCACAAATTTTACACATCATTTTATTTCTGTAGTTTTCTTTTAACTAATTACTTAAGTTATATTATATTATTTTAACTATTTGAAAAATTATTGATTAATCAAAAAAAATACTTCATAAATACATTAAGACTAACTATGGTACCTACTACTAAAACGGTTTACTACTTATTATCTCAAAGAAGTTGAAGAAAAATAATATAAATCAGGATAAAGTAACTTTAAACAAATATATAAAGACAAATACAAATAACAAAAGCACTCACTGTAGCTATGGTATAAGAGAAGTGTAGGTTAGAAGGTGAGGTTCGTAGCACGGGCACGCCCGCGTGTGCGGCCGCAGCGACGACGGCCGCGGCCGCCGGCCCGCCGCCGCAAACCAACAGCGCCGCCACTCGCCGCCCGTCCAGCGCCGAGCACGCGCGCTCCAGTACCCGTGCGCTGAACCTAGGAAAAGATGAGATTTTAACAGACTAATATATAGATTTAATCAACTATTTACGTATTTGATAGTACCTTTTCAGTCAATTTATATTTATGTAACGCGATTACAGTCTTAGCGATAAAATATTGAAATGCCTGTATATGTTAATGTATATTGAAACATATTTAATTTTGATTTCCAAATGTTAATCAATACAATAATTTTGTGTTTTTATTTTATGTTTTTCGTTTCTTTTATATAATAGTTATTTAAAATAAAGGTTATATAATTTTATCGCCGTCAAAAATATGCAATCTTAATGCTGACTCTTATGTACACTCTGACTGTATAAAATATCTATAACTACTATTTACCATCTACTGATTATGTAAAATATCTGATAGTATGCGCATTATACCTACTACCTGATAATTCACCAATTTCAGATTTAACGTAAATAGTTCTCAAAACTAAATTTTTTCGATTGCTTGTATAAGAAACACATTATGTAAAGACACATACTTATTTCCTTTATACGAACAAATATTATAATATATTATTACAAATAATGTAAAGAAAGGGGTAAATAAAATTAATCTGCACAAAGCGCAAACGAAAGTTAATAGATATGGTTGAAGATAAAGGTGTTTCTTTACTATAACTATCACTTAAAGTGAAGAAAACCAGATCCATCTGTGTTACAACACGCCCAGATGATAACACGATTAGAGTGGCTGACTGGTTTTTCGCAAGGAGATAACTAAGGAGACAATTAACAAAATGGAAAGTACTGTTTGTTACTTATTACTTTTTTAACTTTCGCTTTTATAATGAGAAAAATAAACTGAGTCACCACGTCGATATCGATAAATGCATTAGTGGAAATACATCCTCCATCGCCAAATGATCGAAGTTTGTGTATAAAACAAGATTTGCATAAAGTCCCATTAAACTATAACTGTTATATGAGTATTTTAGCTATTATTAATAAGCGGAAATATATTTTTCCTATACAATGTTCTCGTATAAGAGTTCATACTATGCCAAAACCATAATAAATACAGTCAAAATCTAAGGATAATAAATTTGTTGAGCTGCTTACAAGGACAAAAATAAACGATCACATCCATGGGACATAAGTAGGTGATTAGGAAGCAAAATGTATAGAATTAAGCACGTCGGTAAGCAATTTGCAAAGCTTCGCCTGTCGCCGCTAACAGAGCGACACAGGAATTCAGTGTGACATATGGAAAATTACACTGCTGGTGCTCCATTGTAGGATCTATTTATATCCCGATTTACGAAGGAAAGGGTAAAGAGTCAAGAATAAATCGTACGTATTAGTTTTTAAATTGAAAGAAAATTATTTATATGCTCATTGACACATTCACTGGAGCGGGTAGTATTTGCTTGGCATCTTCAAATTGCGAGGTAAAAGTATTTTTCAATAGTCAGGCTTATCAAATGTATCTTACATAAAATATCCTTTGTTGAATATTATATTCAGTTATATTTTTTGTGAAAAGATCTGACAACTTATCTATAATAATAATATAGTTCAAACCTATTTACTCTTATTTAGGGGAAAATGTTACACTTCTATTAATTTAATGTCGTCATAAGAATTTCATACACACTTACCCTGCACACTTAGTAAGCTCAAGTAATGATATCATATTTTCGAACCAAGTACCGTAAAGTACGCTTTTAATTTTTAAATTCACATTAAATGTTTCCACTTTGAGTGCTTATGAAACTACTTTCAAAATTTAATTAAGTTTTTTTTGTATTACTTATTTTAAG
>MOOZ01000456.1:733401-750071 GCA_002930495.1 Cecropterus lyciades | reverse complement strand
ATCACGCTAAAACCAACAGAAGCGGAGCACCAATGAAGAATGTTTCAAAATCGGGGTTTTTTTTTCTAATGAGATATAAAATTTCGGTTAATGTATGTCACGTTTCTTTTAAACGCGGGTGAAACCGCGAGCTCAGCTAGTAAAGAATATTTTCCTTATTAGGAATTAAAAGCCCAACAAGAATTGAAAAAAGTCTTTTGGAAATATGAAATTGTTTTATTGTTTTACTTTATTTCATTTATATTTTTCTGAAATAAAATAAAATGTCACGAATGAATGTCACATAATTTTCTTAAAGGTGTGAAATCTACCAAAAAACCTCCTAAGCCTGCGTGATGGACTAGAGCGATGGATTATTCTCATTCTGAGACATTTATCTACAGACGGATCTCTGGGGGAGGGTTTTAAGGGCTTAAGCACCCTCCTACATTTAAAACCATGTACATAAGTCTAACCGTGAAAATTTCCAAATATTTTAGAGAGTGGCAAAATATCAGAAATAAGAAGACTGTTTTTATGTCTCCGACTTTAATCTTACTTATATTGCTCTCTACAGAAAGACCGCATTTTTTGCCTTTCTGTTCTTCATACGGAAGACGACATATTTTTAATAAAGCCTTCTTTCAGCAGGATCGAGCTAAACGAAAGGCCCGAAGCGTGTTGGGTTGATCATAATACAATTAAGAAATAAAAATATTCATTACGCTAAACTGTACAATTAAATCAACGTGTAAACTATGTGAATTGCGTAGCTTTATATTCAAGGCTCGAAAGTTTCCGAGCTAAATAGTTTTATGCAGTCCAGTCAGACAGCAAATTGAGTTTTAACTGGAATATTTAAAAACTTCACTAGCAAAAAATTCACGTATTTACTATTTTTATCTACTATCCATTGTTTATAATATGTAAATACTTTCAATGATACCGATGTACCTATTGAAAAGTAACATGCATTCAAATTATATTGTGACTAATAACTTTAGTTTATTTTGAAATAAGCAAAGATTAAATAATGCAGCAACCATTCATTTTATCTCTTTTTATAAAACGTGTACATTTTCTATGTATGAAAATTTTATCGTCCATCGGACTATAAGAAATATGTCATGCATAAATGAACATGGAAATAAAGATCCAGAAATTGAAATTAATAATACGACTAGAAAATGGGTCACGATTTGCATAAAAATGCAGAAACGATGTAAATCGCATACATTATTAAATTCTTTCCACGTGTAGAAGAAAATATTTCTACAGTGACATCAAAATTGCAAAGGATAAAATACTCCTATTATTACTCGTACATAATATAACATACTGTAGCAGCATAGTAACCATTACTTTCCCTTAAGGGTCAAATAAGTCATAAAAAATGTAGTACCTTGTAGTAAACAGTCCGGTACTCTGTCGCCCATTTTATGGTAGAGACAAAAACCTTTATCCACACACAAAATTAATTGAAGAGTAGAGTAATAAATTAATTAAGGCTTGCAGCAAAATCCCCTATAAAAGGCTGGTATATTAATAAAATCAAAACACAGCTTTCGAAAGATAGAAATAAATAAGAAGTTTTTAATTAATTAAATGGGAAAACAAATACAGTCAACCTATAGATGGATTTGTCATTAACCTCATATAGGACTGATCAAAATTATAAGTCATCTTATTTGACGTCGTACACATAAATGCATTAGACACTAAATTAGAACGCCTGAAAAGTGATAACCTGATAAAGCTTTCTATCTTACTTTTTAAGAGTACAAATCGTCAAAATTTGAAACTTTGAAATTGTTGTCTAAGGAAACTTAGACAACATAATTCCTCTAAAATAAAATTAAAAGAACATAAACTAAAGTAGGTTTCATTATGTACATAAATTAATGAAGGACACGTTCACTTTGTGACAAAGTCTATGATGAACTTCACTCATATTAAAATTCATTCTGTATATTTTCAGGAACTAATGAAATACGTTTCTATGAAAGTGTTTTTTTATTGTATCAAACGAGCATGCAGTTTACCTGATGGTAAGTTACCACTGCCATCCATAGACATTGCAATCAACCCCAAATAAGATTAGAGTCTTAACCTGGATTTAGCCACACATGCGCTACCCCTGAATTTCAATTTGTAATTCCTCGGAGAAGTATGTGTCCCTTACGACACCCTTCAAACTAGACCACAGCAGCGTACAACGCCGCTATTTTAAGCAGAAATAGTAATAGTGCTTCCGGAGTTGAACCTCAAAGAGTTCTACCACCTACAAACCGTACCATGATTATTTTAATTTTAATTTTTCTATGTAGTTAAAAGAATAGGAATATCGGCGTACTAAATTCAATAGCTTTCCATGTAATGAAACCCTAGTAAATAACAATCCATAATCATTATTCCATAAGGTTTTTTGGACCTAAACACTGAAACTTAAGTATGCCTTCCTTATTGACGTGAAGTTATACATAATAATATATATACATACTAGCTTTTACCCGCGGCTTCGCTCGCGTTAATTAAGACAATAAACATGCACCTAACCTCAAAAATTTAAATAATTTCAGTATTTCTTGTAAGTGAGAGAACAAAATAACATGAAATATACAAAAATTCAAAACAGCTATAGTCAATAAAATTTGAAAGCGTTGAAGTTGCTAGATTTTGCAATTTTCTTGACAAACAATCATGTCTACCCATCATTTTTTCTTTTTTTAACTATATTTTTTTAAGAATTTATTAAAGTATATCCTATGTTTTTCTAATACCTCTTAAAATATGTTTACAAAGTTTTGTGATAATTGGTTGAGTAGTTTTTGCGTGAAAGCGTAACAAGCTTACATTTATAATATTAGTAAGGATATATACCTTTCATCTTCTGGCAGTTCGATGTAAAGCGGCAGCAGCGTGATGTTGCGGAGATGCAGCGGATAGTCGCCGGCGAGGTAGGTGTGGGACAGGTCCGCGAGCGAACGGTTGAACACGCGCACGACGGCGGCGGCCGAGGGCGGCGCGGCGATGCCCACGTAGAATGCAGCGCGCGCGTCCGCCTGGCAAGATGATATTATAGAAGACCTAAGATATCGATAGTAATATAAAAGCGATATTGTGGATAATTAAAGACAAAAGTAGTTTGTGCCCCTCGCAGTCAAGACGATGGGTCCGTGGGGATCGGAATCAAAGTAGTTTTACAAAGAATTGTTTTCGCGCCTGATTGTCACCGCGTAGGATTTGAACTTACTCGTACCTCGGCCAAAACTAAGTTAAATAAATCAACGAGGTAATGCTGCTGGTATCTTTCGTACACTTCCACGCGACAGTAATTTGACTCATTTATTTTGATATCAGTAGGTAACGATAGAATTGTAAATAGTTTATTTAGTTTAATGGACGATTATATATTTTTCAATAAAAAAATGTTTCAATTACGTAAATATGAAATTATCAAATAGGAAACATTCTCAACTAATGTTTTTACATCTTCATCACTTCAATTCATGCTTCACACTTAAAACAGGTGTACACTTGGTACGACCCCCTTTAAAGCATACTGCTTTACCACCACTACTATTAGTTTATTTGATCTTTATTGATAAAAAAAAAAAAAAAAAAACAATGAATCAAAGGCAGACTTAATGCTTAATAGCTAAATACTATGAGGATTTCAATCGGCAATAGCGCTACCCCTCGACATTATTGATTAAACATACCTGTAGCACGCGTAGCTCGCGCGCCGTTCCGACCGCCGCGAGCACCGCGCACACGCACGCGAGCCACGCACGCATCGCACCCGCCGGCCTCACCGCCGCCGCGCCGCCCGCCCCCCGCGCCGCCGCATCGCCACACCATCCACGCTCACCCCCGCACCCCGGCCCCACCTACCCGCTTCCTACACATTGATTTTAGTAGTACCACTAAATTAGATTTTTTGTTTAAATACCACGCATCACTGATTGCACTGTGTGATTGATTTTCGATCGTTTTGAGCCGCCACTAATCTGTAACAAAATATACATAATTATTAGTGGTTTTACAAACTGAAATTAATAGAAAATAATTTGGCGGAAATCTTCGTGATTTTGTTGCAGCAATATCACAAACAATATTATAACAATAGCGTCATTTTGATGCGTCCTAACTTAGCCGGCAAGGACAGCAGTTCATCTGTGAACTTAAGTAGCGTTCTTGTTGTACTGAAAATAGGTCGCAATCAATCACCACTGAACATCAAGCTCATCATGTAAACTTTACCTAAAAATAATTAAAAAGTATTTACAGTTATAAGGAAAAAACTATTGATCTTGTAGAGAGAAAGAGTCTGCTCAGAATTAGTATTACCTTAGGAGACCTTCAATAATGTAGATTACAAACTCTTTAAATAGCTTCTAGACCGTATAATAAACCATTAACACATTTGTTTAACTTAACTAAATTGTAAACAAAAAAATAAACAATTAATTAATTAATTAAACAATTGTGTATCTACTGCTAGAATAAACATGTGCTTATATCACACAACTATGTAATTGCTTACATCTAATGTTATAACGCACTGAGCTCATAAATTAACTCTACAACTATTTGATATACTCGTAACTATGTACAGTACGCGTAAGTTGAATTATGCTCCTAACTAAAATTAGATTGTAAAGTTAGTTCACATAGAGCAACTTCGGCAGTGCCGATCGGGTATCAGGTAACTACCTATTCTAGTAGCTTAACCATAGGTTACAAGTCTAAAAATCTTTAGTAATATCTATTTATAAATAAGTAATACTTTAATATTAATCCCTCTAAATTTGTAACTAAAAGTTGTCCATCGCAGTCATCACAATTCTACAGTAATTAAAACCCAAATAAATACAACTTTAGGTCACCTTAGTGTGAAATAAATAGTTCTCAATTTCCATTGACTATCATTATTATATTTTTGATAAAACACATACATACATAAAAAAGGTTTTTATTCACTACAAAGCCTAATAATTTTAGTAAAGTAAGAAAATTAGGTTTTTAACTAAGCTGCATTTAAAAGCAATAACTCGGTTTGTAACATAGACAATTCTACAGTTTTTATGCTTCATAGGGCAGTATATTCATTTTTATTTCATAGTTCTTAGCCTATTTATAAAGAGTGTATTAAGTACTTTGACTTAAAAAGTGTGTCAAGCCAGATGCTTTCCTAGGGCGTTCCAAATTTCTGCCGATCTGCCGAGATCACGTCACATCTGTAACTAATATAAGACTTAGATATTATTTAGGGTTCTTTTAGTAAAACAAATAGCTAACTAGCTTGCACTTAACCTGATGGTAAATAATATTTTAGGTACATTATTAGTATTTATGTAAACATTAAAAACATTGTGTTTTATTTGTTAAATCTTGTCTGTGGGCCTGTAGGCTATCGTGGTCCTTTAATATTAACTGGATTACAACTTTAGAAGGCTTTCGCCTGACACAGATAACGCGATCTAAAACGCGAGCTTACCATTTTCACTTGATATTTGATATTATTTAATGGACACGAACGAACACAGTAAGAGTGTTCACTAATTAACGTCATTACGTGGTGAAATATGCTTTGTGTAATTGATAAATAATTTAATATTTATTTTATTCAATTAAACATGCATACTTTAGTTTAACTAAATCTATACTTGTATACTTATAATATTTTATAATTATATTTTAAAGCTGATGAGTTTGTTTGGTTGGTTGAACGCGCTAATCTCAAGAACTGCTGGTTATAATTGAAAAAATATGTTTGTGTTGAGTAGTCCATTTATTGTGGAAGTTTATAGGCTATATAATATCATGCCATGTTTGTTTATTTTCTTTCTTATGTAGTAGCGGGTGAACCCGCGGGGCACACCTAGTGATTCATAATTGTCTCATCTTTGTATTTTGACGGCCCCTAATGTTGCCAAACCAAATTGCTTTCAACAATTCAATCATGTGTTACTATAAATATAGGTCATGTTTTATTTAAATAAATAATATCATCATTTCTTAGCGGATTGACGTACCTAATCATAATATTGTGACCTAGATAAAATACAAGCCTTCAACGCTTATTTAATATCCGTATCTACGCTCGTTTCATTTATCTTATAAGAGGCTTATGATACGAAACGGCCCCTGAAAATATTAGTTTTACTTAGGCTGCCACCTAAAATAATACGTATAGTTTTGATGAAGATTAAAAGCTGAGTTCATGGTTATGATATTTTAAAGATAACTGTAAATACTCTACAAATAAATGATTCCTGTATTATCTTTACTTTATAATAACTTTATAATAAAAATAAACAACTAGATTAAATTATATACTTAATACTAGGAATAAAAAAAGTTACGTGTACTGAAATAATACATTCATTGACTACTTATTTAAGATATCCAAGGAATTATTATGCAAATTTTCATGCTTCTTAAATTAGGGGATAAAGTGTTCGTTGTGTGTAGTAGTAAACTAGAATATAGTCAGACATCCACAACCTTCCACTGAAACGCAAGAACCGCTTCAGGCTAAAATACTTAGACGGTGCAATTATTAGATTATTCAAATTTGTATAATATCATCGAATTCTTCATTACGAATACCGTAATACTTCTGATTCTAATAAAACTTTTCAAAAAAGATAGTTATTAAAGTTAATGTCTATTTAGAACTTGCCTGGAACTTCCATCAGTGATAACAGGGACGCTAGCAATGCAAGCCTTAATCACTGATGAAGTTTTGCGGTTTTCCGCTCGCTCTTGTAACCACATAGATCTTACTAGGTATAAGTTCTTACTAGGTATAAGACGAGTCGCTACGGCTTGCGTAGCTACGTCTACGATGAACGATTTTTGTTCAATTTCGCTAATATTTACAACGAAATTTCGAGGCAACATTCGAATTAAAAAGGGTGTGTGTGCAATTCATATATAACAGAAGTAAATCTTACTAATAATATCAAATTAAATATTTTTGAGCGTAAGGATATTAAAATTGTGCTAAAATCGATTAGGTTATCTGCAGCCCATTTTCGGACATCTTATTTCGCATATACAAAACTTTTTCTTATAGGAGCTACAAAGTAAAATTAGCGTGATTCTGAAAGGGGTATAGCGCGATCTAGTTGTAGCGCCGACAATTGCTTTTGTTACGCATTTTCGTTTCATCGAGTTTCATATCACAACGATTCTTAAACAGTTTCACTTCAAATACCCTTCATGCGCCAATTGCTTTGTGTACTGAAATAATACATTCATGAGTGTTTAAAATAAATGTATGTGTTAGTTCTTATAAGGGCTACGAAACTGCTGCGGTTTGTAACGAAATTTGCTCAAATTCGCTCAACGCCCAGAAGGAACACCGTGTCCACTAATACAAGACTAATTCATAAAGTAAATTTTCAAGCGTTTCTTATAATGTAACTTACTTCACAGTAGTTTTTTAAAAGGAATCAAATTGTTATGACGACGTACACGAATCGGCCGCTATACCGGTCAGAGTTTAATCCACACAACACCAGACATATGTAGGTACATTTAATGTGGATTTTCTATAACTTTGTTTATCTTTTGTATCCACAACAGAAAAACTATATATTATTACGAGTCAAGAACGCGTATCGCCTCATTCATAAAAGAGTCGGCAAACTTATGACTTTGACAAAAGACTATCGTAGACGCATCATGAGTAAAACTTGTCTTCGAGAAAGTTTTAGTTTCGTATCTGGAATGCGCCAATGTTTTATTGGCACACCGCAACGCTTTTCAGCGCAAGATCCTTCATTGGTTGTAAAGTTTTGTGGTACAGCTAACTTCCCGACATTGTTTTGTTCCAGTTTAACACAAATGGAGCGAATGAAAAGTTTTTGTTTGTTACAATCGTAGAATTCAAAAACACTAAAATTCCGCAAATGACTTGATGGAAGGTCAGATTTTTTTTAAGTAGTTTGTAAGATACACTGAAGTACACGAGATTATTTCGGGTGTACAGATTACTCGTACATGCTCACGGTCTGCAGTTGCCATTTATTTCTTATACAATTTATGAAAAAGTAATAATTAAGATGTAGTAAGTATACAATTTCTATGCAGTAGTCGGTATTGGAGTAGAATCTGTCCGTGCAGATTATACATCGACATTTACAAAACGCAATTGTTTTATTGGAGCATAGCACTGAAAGCTTCAAGCTTTTATAGGCTGTAAATTTTTGAGCTTGAATCCATTTGCGGCTTATATAATACGCCTTTAGTTCCTTTTTATGATAAAAATATATTCAAATGTTTATAGTTTTGTATAAAACGAATATCTAACTTTTCCATGATAGTTTTTCTACCCGTATACCTATAAATGAGTTTTAAAATTTGTTTCGTTGCTTGAAATTCTTTTAAATTCACTGCTGGGCTCAGGTATTCTTTTATAATGAGAAGAAAGCCATAGCTCACCAAGCAAGCCAGGTGCGGATTCGTAGACTTATCTCGTAGACGTATACATATCTTTGAGAACTTTCTCAAAGGTCTCTCAGGTACGAAGGTTTGCTAATGATGTTTTTCTTCAGCTTTATCTTTACAGCATGAGATAAAACTGTCTGATACGAACAGACTTTTAAAAAACCAGAAGTGTGTTATTAAAATATGAACCCACGTAGTGTCTATCATGTCGGGGTAAAAATTTTATATGTTTTTATTCATACCACTAAACTTGATATGAATCTTTTTATTTTTATTATTTAAATTTTACTTGATTAAAACTGAGAATTAAAAAAAAAAACAACTGCATTCGTTAAGCTTCATTTAGTTTTGCAATGACATTTTGAAAATATATTATTTCTATTGAACATAGATGTTGGTACATTTTACCTGTATTATACGGTTATAAATTGTATTTAAACGTTTGTATCCCTCCGAAATAAATCTTCCGTAAAATTTACGCTTTGACTAGTCCGTGCCAATACTTTACTAGTCGACCGCATTCACTTTGAAAGCTAAATCCTTCTATTGGCCGTAAAGTTCTGCGGTGTGAATTTGCGGATTGATTTTATATGCATTTAAAGGTAAAATATTCGTAAAGTTCTTGTAAACCTACCTTACTATATTTATACACATAGTGATGCTCATCTTATGAATATTATAAATGCGAAAGTTAGTGAGGATGTATGTATGTGTGTTTTTACTCTTTCACGCAACTTTGATAGACGTGACCGAAGCAGGTGAAACCGCGGGAATAACTTAGTAATATTATTTAGTACTTAAATATTTATGTCGAACGTAAATTTGATATAAAGTAATGTAAGTTTTAATTATTTATTATCTGTGACAGACACATACAAATATAATAACAAAATAAAATCAACATTTATCATACTGTGAAATACGAAAGTAATAAAAGAAACATTCATGTAAAACATCGCGCCTTTACTAATGAGTTTAAAAACACAAATTACAGTTTCACTCTGAATTTATGATGACCGAATAAAAGTTTATCGAATATTATTTGATCTCTAAAATTAACTTTATAGGATAAATATATAGTGATACGCGTTGAGTCCCCGTTTCCTACATTTCTTAGTTCTTCCACGTATGCGATGTTATCATCATCATAATTTTCGTATTACAATGCAGAATTTTTCGAATGTTTTATTGCAATAGGTAGGTGTAGTGGAAAACAGATGAAACTAGTTATAGTGAAAAGATAACTTACCCATATAAAGTTTACGGGCCTATTTATAATGGGGAAATATTTTAAATTATTTTCCCCATTTATTATAGTAACAGCTTTCAACAATTTTACCCGAAAGCCACGAAATATTAGATTGAAGCGTCATTCGCTTGGCTATCCCATGTATGTGTCCCATCTTTTTAGGCCACAAAATGTTGCTGTAAATATACTGAAATTCTCTTAACGCTGACTCTTGCAGCACCAACCAAAAAATAGCACCAATTTTTATGGTCTAAGGGTTACAGTATTTGGGTTCCGTACCCAGAGGTTAAAAACGGGACCCTATTATTAAGACTCCGCTGTCCGTCTGTCTGTCAACAGGATGTATCTTATAAACCGTGATAGTTAGATAGTTGACATTCGCAGATTATGTATTTCTGTTGCCGCTACAACAACAAATAGTAAGAACAGAACAAAATAAATATTTAAGGGGGCTCCGATACAACAAACGTTATTTTCTTGCAACAACAGGTAGGCGATTTAAATATTTATAGAATATTTAATTATATATGCACTTTAAAAACAAATATTTAAATGAAAGTAAAATAAATATCAAGTGGGGCTCACAAACAACAAACCTGATATTTTTACCGATTTTTATTCGTGTACTAACGAGTTCGACTCGCACTTGGCAATTTTTTTTAACAATTTTTGGCTAACTTTTTGATAACATCAATATTGTCATAATCTTCAATAGTGGTTAAGATGTCACGATCTTTGATTCTGTTGAATGATATCTCCATAAAATTTCGGGCTACACTAGCCCGTGCCAATATTTGACTAGCGATCCACATTTACTTTGAAAGCTAAAACCTTCTATTGGCAGTGAACTTAATCCTTCGATTTGCGTTGGGAATTGGCAAATAATTTTCTGACATCCAATACTATAATACTACCTATGAAACCTATGAAATAAACAACAGTAACGTATCTGTCTGTGATGTTAGATTAATAATAAAAAATATTGGTTATTAACTTATATTTATGACCTATATATTTGAACACACTTTAACCATAGACTTCAATTGCTCTTAGTTAAAAATGAAAAAGCGTATGTATCATGGTTTAATGGAAGTTCATATTTTTTGACATTTTCACTTTCTCAAGACTTCTGCAGTGAATTTTTAGCCTAGTACTTTACACGTTACTTTAAAACTATCAAGGTAAAGTTGATTACTTAATCTATTTTTCTGATTCAAATTGCATAAAATAACGCAGAAATACTTATATCAAAAATATTTTAATCATATTCAAATAATAGCTCTATGAATTACATGAATCCTAAATAATTTTTTGATAATATTATAGCGAAATCACATATAGGGTACACATGATAGCTACGCGATGTAATTTTTTTATTGCCGATTTTTCGACCCAGTTGCATGAGTCGTGGTCACAACGAAACTGTGTCGTAGAGAAACCGTTGACAAGCAGTAGTGGTCTATTTTCTGTTCTTTATCACGACACGCAAAATTAAAAATGGCTTTAAAGAGAAACTGCACTATTTTACAAGCTTTTTACTTAATTTACTTTGTTTGTATTGTACGGGTCAATTGTGGCAGATAAATTTTAAAGTTAAGTTTGGACGATGCACGGTTAACTACATAACTAACCGTACATAAACCGTGGAACGTAAATCTATAAATAATATGACGGACCGCCTAAGATGGCGGACTACTTCTTTTTATGCACTTCGATGAACTTTTTTTAAAATATAAATAAAAGCTAGTTTCTTTAAAATCACTATTTTTATCGTTTACTTATTTATTGACAAACTCGTCGACTGATTTTATTCCACAGAAGAACTTAGTAAATTAAATGTACTTACCGAAGTACAATTGAAATACGTTTACCTAATAATTTATTGAAGTCACGTTAGCAAGTAACAGAAACAAATTCTCAGTTTGGAGTACACCCAATGTTTTATTGGACCTACCGATGGCTTTGAGAGGACCCTTTTATAGCCTGTAAAGCCTTGGGATCGTCTAATTTCACGGCTTGATTTCGTGTGAAAGTGAATAGTTTTAGGAACAGAGCTGGGTAGTTTTATATGGCGTATTTTTCGTTATGTTTTAACACTACTTATTTATGTGGAAAAAAACACTGATATAAAATAATACTATCAAAATTGTGTATCAGAACAGTATTTTAGAATGAAAAAGACCTCTCCTTGTAAGTTCTCAATACATTGAAAATTTTGATAATCATAATCTCAATTAATTGATTATTCTTTTTGCTTGCTATATCACCTTTGAATCACACTACCACTCTTTCTGTTAATGCAATTAAAGGGAAGTTTGGAATTAAGACCCAAAAATGTTTAATAACATCTTCCAACGAGCCGCAGGGTTCGGTACTTGGCCCACTAGTGTGGAATATCGCTTATGAGGCGGTGCTGAGAACGGTGCTCCCAAAAGGAGAGAGCGTCGTTTGCTACGCCGACGACACCCTCGTCCTTACGGAAGGGGAGTGTTTCGACAGGACAGCGCGGCTGGCAAATTGCGGGGTGGCACGTTTCGTAGCAAAGCAGCGGCAGCGTCCGCAGCTTGGGCCTCGAGATAGCGTCCGAGAAGACCGAGGCGATGTAGTTCCACGGCCGAAGGCAGAGAGTCGAGCCAGCTGAGACCTCAATGTACGTCGGTGGAGTGGACGTCCGGATAGATACATGGTACCATGTACCTATCCGAAAGTCCATCCTATCCTCGGCCTAACACTGGCGCGCAAAGTACGATCGCAATTCGAGCCGCCTGCGGGTATCGTACCATTTCGTACGAGGTGACGACAGTCCTGAGGCGAATTCCGCCTCTGGACATCCTGGCGGATATGGGCGCAAGGGTCTTCCATAAGATCCGCGTCCTCCGCCAGGGGACTGATCCCTTTGACGAAGAGACGAAGAGGGGAACGCGCTGAACCCGCTCGGAGAAGGAGCTGCCGTGGGCGCAGGTAGCGCCACATGGCGCCGTGTCCCTGTAGTTCCGGGATTAGAATAGGGCTATGGTATCCCCTGCCTACGGCGGTAAGTGTGGTCGCATACCGTCGTAAGAACCAGACAGTGCGGTGGGCCCAGCTGCTCACCTGGATGGAGCCCGATGGGGCAATGCGCTTAGAGGACTCCGGTTGTGTTCCTTTAGAGATCCCGAAGTCCTCTTCGCAGCGCCGAGGACGGCCACCGGGGGGGTTTTGGTGCGGTAAAAATCCCACATAACCTGACGGTGAGAGCGCCCACGGCGTTGGGTACCTTTTGAAGGTTTCCCCCTCGAGAACAAAAAAAAACATCTTCCAACGAAGATAATAATAATAAGCTAATAATTGAGTACAACATAGTCAAGCGGCACGACTATGGAAAAACTTCCCTTTCTAAAAGACAAAAGGTTTGTTAGATAAAAAGCCTTGTTACTACCAAGGGACTACTTTATGTCTCTTTGGCAGGTTTAATACAACATAAGTCAGTAAATGTCACTTTAATTTATTTTGACTCCATCTGAAATACACCATAACATTTTCATAATATTCACGGTAACTTTCATTTTTCTCAAAATGTTTTACTAGAACATGGACAGAAAATTTATTCCAAAGGATAATTATTATGCACAGTGGAAAAACGTGATAATTACTGAAACAATTTACACAAACCCAGCAAGTAGGTACTCGTTGGAAAATAAAATGCTTCAAGTTTAAGCAGGCGCCACATGTTGGGCTTTGTGAAAAACTGTAAAGAAATTTCCAGCTTTTTATAAAAGAACTGAAATAAAACATAAATGAAGCTCAAATTTTCAACTCAGTATAGATTGGTAGCTTAACCCAGCTCAGATATTTTCGTTATTTTGTAAAAAACTTTCGAAACATGTTTTTTTCTTTTACGAAAATTTAACATTTTCAAAATACTTCCCATTGCAGCTTAAATTGAGATTGTAAAACTTAGCTTTGAGCAAGTAGAATAATATAAGTAAAAACCTGGACACAGTTTACTTGCGTGAAGACAAATTTTATCCATAACAACTTTCGCGAATGCATCTACATAAATTCATTACAAAACTCGTTAGCAATATCTATTCAGTAACATTATAACACTGCATTGCGGATGCCATTTGGCTTAAGCAAAATCCAATAGTTCAGATTAATCTCTTCTGCCACAGAATAAAAAGGTTTTTCAATATAATTCCATTCGTTTTTACCGCAAATCTCCCATCTTTCTACATTCGACGTAGATGCGAAACTATGAAGATAAAAAACTCGTATATTTTTAAAACATGAAAGGTGTCAAGTTGTACATTTTCTCGACTCGCGAATGACGAAATAACACCGAGCAGAGATTATTTCAGCTATGTAACATCTGACCCACGGGATGATACGGTTCACACGAGAGGGTTTGCTTAAATTAAAAAGCAGAATTTCACGCGCTTAAAAATAAAACGTAACAAAATTATCAAGGTGGCAAATTTAATGATTGATTTTATGATTAAAAAAAAATGTTATCTATAGTGCTGTTATTATACACTAGGAATTTATTCTGTGTCGTGGGTCCCATGGACACACGAAGACGAATACACAAACACCCAGACCCAGAACAGAATCTAAACACAACATTCAGATGTCTCGTCTAGCCGGGAATCGAACCCGGGACCCACTGCGTGTCAGACCGGTATGGTGTCCACTCCAGCACGCGGGTGACTATAGGTAGTATATTTTTACTAATTCTGTATTCAAATATTACCTTAATAGGGCAACGCACGTCATTTATTGATTTTTAAGAAAATGTTCTTTATCAAAACCCTCGCTTGAAATTGTCATTCCGGGAACGTAATTATGTACTTAATATATTGTCTAAATCAACATTTATTTTTTTGGCCTTATTCAATGATTGAGGTATATAATCTACAATAATACGATTGGTAAATCTAGAACGAGCTTGATAATGTTTCGTTATGTAAAACAGCCTGCAAATCAAAATTAATTCTGGACTAGGAAGGAATCCACTTAATTACATGTCTAGCAAAGCGGAAAGCTCGGCTTATCTCAAATAAAATTAAGTACTGGACAACACCTTGAAACTAGCCAGCGCTAGTCTTGAACGGAGAATAAAAAGTACTGAGAACGTAGTAATTGGCTGCATTGTTAGAAGGGGATTATTATTAGTAAGAACGTGGTAGTGAGAATAATTCGCATTCTTTCCGTATAGTCATTTTATTCCTGTAAAGTAATAAGCTTTACGCCTACGATACCTTTGTTAGTATGAACTAAGAAAAACTTTCTGTATTTTATTCATATAACCTACTAAATAAAACTTTAAAGAGGAAAAATCATATGTTAAGGTTAAAATTATGTGAAAAACCAAATATGTGAAGATTAAAAAAAAAAATATTGCGTTGACGTGGGGACTCCTAATTTGGTGGTTTTTAATCTAAACACAAATTTATCAAAGTGATCATAGAAGAAAATTACTGACACATACTCATATTGTATTTTTAAGAAATGAATCGAACACAAAATCTAATCACTGGTATAATGCTACTGCTACCCCCATTTATAATTAACCTTACTTAAACGTTACGTGAAGTCAGCCGTTGATGCTTTACCGCCCCTAAAACCTAAGACAAAGAAGATGGGTTATATTTTGTGTAAGTAGCCCAAATGTAAATTCAAAACGGATAATTTGTTAAATCAACGAGCAACACAATAATTTAAATGTTGCAACGTATGCATACACGCGATAGCCACTCAAGAATGACACGAGATGCATTCTCAAGAGTATGTGATATGTATGCAGTCACGGGGAATAAGGAACCGATAACCACACGCCAGCTGTGCCAGATGTAGTCAATTTGTTGTCAGAAACATGTATGCATCGACTGTTGCGTCACGGAAACGTAAAATATATTTTCATATGAAGCCATGGTACACAATATGAGGATATGTTTTGATTTTTATAAGCTTTGTTTAATACAAACATTCTTTTTACTTTTTTTAATTACTAAATAAATAATTTACGAAAAATTTAAATAACGACAACAATTAAGAAGAATATAAAAGCTGTTTATAAATGTATTATGTATTTAAAGCCTATTTACTTATGAAGACCAAAATGCGGGCTTCGTGTTTAAACATTTATTGTAAAAAAAAACATTTAAGTTAGACCTATAATCAAAAACAGAAATCAAAAATGTTACTATAAAAGATAAGTAAAGTTATGGTCTTCTAAAAACAAAGCTGTCATTCCAAACATGTCGAGCCGATCATTATTGAGCGTTGCGTTTCAATCGTAATAATTAGAACTTAGTATATATTCCTAATAAAATCGTTTGCTTAATATCATATATAAAGATAGTAGAACTCTTGTATTTGTGTACTGTTTTAACAGCAGTGTGTAACGCTCCTGTATTCCGCTTGGACTGATGTTGTAAGGAAAATATACTTATCCGAGGCGCTCTAATTTATTCCTCAGATATACAAGTAAGATTTTAATGTGAACTGGGGTTGGTTAAAAATGTATATGAGAAGCAGTGTACAATTACCATCTTATAGTCGTTGCTCGTTTGTTTCTTCTATATTACAAAAAATATATACCTCTTCCCTTCCATCAACAATACAAAATATTGAATAGCTTTTAAAGCTAATATTACGTCAAATGAACACAAGTATTCAATCGAATTAATATTTAACAATATCGACGCTTAGAAAAAACCCTGTTTAAATTATTATAATAAATAAAAATGTTTCCTTCGAAATGTGCGAGATAGGGCGATAAACGCGAGATGACTCTAAAAAGCACATTTCTCTCGAGAAGTTATAAATCCCTTAGAGGCTCATCGCATGGAATATTACGTAATCTTCGTACGCATTTCCAAATAAGTAAACGAAAAAGTAAATATAAGTAATTTGCTTAATGCTGCATGTTTTACACGAAATACTTGTTTTTACTTTTCTACCGTGTTTGTCACTGACAAATCACACTCAAAATGTTTTT
>MOOZ01000456.1:712619-733115 GCA_002930495.1 Cecropterus lyciades | reverse complement strand
GGAGTCGAACCACAAAGAGTTCTACCACCTTCAATGTATAGAATTTTTAATATTTCCTTTAACTTAACCTGTTATTATTGCCCCAAAACTGGTAATAGAACCCTTCGGAGTGCGACTCTTTAATCTCATATTAAGCACTGTTATGTTCTGGTTTAAACGGCTTGGTAAAAGAGTGACACTTATACGAGGCTCTCCAACTTAGTAACTAGTTGCTACTGAGCAACGCATCTGTGGTAGTCCTCAGGTATGATTTATCCTATCTGGGAAGGGTTATAAATTTTTATATATCGCCATTTGCCATTAAGGGGACGGCATTTTTTATATTTCTATAAAATATCGAGGTAAAAATATATATGACTTAAGATAGAGCTCTTTTTACCAGACTGCGTCAGAAGCAGAGTGTCATAACTACGTTTTTCACCGCTTGCAGCACCTTTTAAGATATTAAATAATCCTATTTTATATAATAACATTTTTCATTATTATAGTAGGTACTTGGGTATTCTATTTTTAATCAAGTTTTTAAAAAATCCTCTCATTTGGTACCAAAATCATAAGGGTCTATGAAAATAATAAGTTCACCATCTTGAAGCGTCCGCAACATTGAATTTTAAATGACGTCATTAAACAAGACATGCATTCAGACCAAACATCTAAGCAATAATTCAGATCAATTGGCTGTGTTAGCTGGTTTCAAATTCTGTTACATGATTTGACATAACAAAGCGAACGAAGTAAAAGCTTCTAAAAATAATATTAACAGTATCGAAAATTGGATATTTTCGTCATTTAGAACGATGATATTATCGCTTATATTATTATCCTCATATTAATTTAACTCTGTACTTAAATAATCCTTATGTATGGAGGGTACGCGTTAATAAAATATTCCAAAACTACAAGCGTAATTCAAATTTTCCTTCCGGGTTCCTTGAATATTCTCACGGCGCACGTCGAAATTTCCGATCTAAGTTTTATCTTGATCTGGATTACTGATAAATTGTTGCACAAAGCAAGAGCACGCTTCATAAATTGAAAAGCTCTGTATATTCCGCCATATTACAATATTCATACCACATTTGAAACGTATTTTATATTTCCGTAGCCGGCTTACCGTTTAACATAACAATAGATTTAAAGTGGCTCTTTGTTTAACTATACAATTGTCTTTTCAGAGTCTTGAAAAGAAGTTGGATGTAGATTTAAGTGCTCGCTTACTCTTATCTTAATTATCTATTTTACTGTGATTTTTTTTTATAATGATTAAAAAAACATACAAGCACTGAATCGATCATAATAATAACGACAAAAATTAAATAAGACGTATTTCTATATTTAAGTAAAATAAAAACACCACATCTATATATTCAGAGATCGCCTTTGTTATGAATTGGGTCACAGGAAGCACCTAGGAATAGTAGAGGATACTCGTGTTGAATCAGTTACGCCAAGCATACAAGCCTGTACGTTTAGATTCGTCTAGATTTAACTATAAAACAACCATCCTATTCACCTATAGTATGTGTTATCTTTCTCACGTGTACAGTGTGCTCTAGACTACCGATTAGGTTGTTTATCAAACCAGTTTGCCTCAAATAACATTGATTTAGAGAGGTAACTATCCTAAGATTTAATCGTAGGTTAGTTAACTGAATTTGAGGTAAAACCATAATTCTAATTGCCTATGTATTGTTAAACTTTACAAGGTGGTAGGACATACTATATGGTTCGACCGAGGAGTAACCACTGCCACAGCTATTTCTAGCGTAAAGAAGTTACCTATTTATATATCTTATTTCTACTATTTCTTACGTTTGCTACTGTGAAAGGGTGCGTTGCCGGCGCACTTTCATAGCAGGCGACTATTTAGCCCTCAACAGTAGCAACGCATCTGTGATTTACTTCAGATGTGAAGATGTATGAAGTTGCTTACAGATGTCCATGGGCGGCAGTGACCACTTTCCATCAGGTGGACTGCAAACTCATTTGCTATTTCAATATTATAAAAAAAACCAATGCTGTTTAACTGCTGAGTACGAGTGTCCTATTAGACTGAAATAGGGCTAGGGTCAGTTTTCACTACGATGACCAAATCTGTGACCAAATCCGTAATCTGTGTAATATTACGAACTACTCCAAAAACTTATTTTTTAACACTCAGCTAATATTTTTCTTTCATAAAATATGAAAGCTCGTTTAGCATAGGTACAATCCAGTCGATAGTAAGTGGTCATTCTACATACATAAATGTGTATACCACCCTTGTATATATGTATAAGCTTTGTAATTATGAATACCAAAAAGGATTGAAGTCCAGGGGTTGGCAACAAATGCGTTATTTTAACTAAAGATTAAATATGTATGTTAATTATTGGTAACTAATTATTAAAATAGATTATTTTATAAAATATCGTGTTGTTCCGATTACAGGATTAAGTTCCCGCAAAATATCAGGAGAACGTAACATCAAACAATTATTTAATTCATGTTTTACCTATACATAAGCCTTTATAATCAAGAGCTTAATTAAAGGAAACCTTGCGCAAGATAAAGTCATCAATTTTATAAGAAAATTAGGGTCAAAAGTAAATAAACGTAACATACCTTAGATGGCATCACAATTATTATCATGCTATTGTGAAGAACATTGTATTTTACCTAGGGCGGCAAATTATGTTGATCTTGTATATTTGGGTTTTCCTAAAAATCGTTTCACTCGAGACTTAAACCAACACATAAATCGCTCTGTTAATACGGAGCCTTTCATAAATTTAACATTTTACAGTCAGCGCCAAAATTATGTCAACGCACTGAATTTCAGATTTATACTTCAGTTTTATTAGTGTAATCTACTTAAAAGGAATGATCTATCTTCGTAAAAGTTTTTATACGCAAACCCATTGTAATCTACTCGTACTGTACAAGTATAAAATTATTAACGTAAAGCCATGACAATTTAATAGTTGCAAAAGTTTACTTCCTATTTTAACAGTACTACTGACCTTCGAGCCGTATTTGACCCACAATCTATTTCCACCGAAAGTTTGCTCCAAAATAATGTTTACCTTATTTTCTTAATCAGTTCACCAAGGAGTACATATAATTATATATTTTTGACTTTAAAGGCTCAAATATCTCAATCAGCCAAACCTCTAAGTTCAGAGGATTTTCCTGATACCGGGGACCTAAACTTCTGCAAAAAGTTATCTAGATCAGATCAAAGGGTTAATTGTTTTATTTAAGAGTGCTCCATGTTAGGTCACGTCACTGTTTTTAGTACGCGAGATTGTGAAAAAGTATTGAAATAGTAGTGTAAAATTGAGTTTTTCGTCAAAAATATATTGTTGCGGACGTTACATCGTCAACGATGCTAATGGCACCGGCAAATGATGTTTGCATTGACAAATCGTACAGATGAAGCACCCTGAATTATTCCACGCATTTATTAAACCACTTAAAGCCGATCCTGTTTTGTATAGACTAATTTATGAATATGTGGGCGGGTAATGTATTGAAGCAAATACAATACGCGGATTATTGATTTAGTCTCAACCGTCAACCATATCCAATTCGCTGAAATATTTTGTCATCAAGTGTGATTGATATTAAATATAAATGTGTGTATATAAAAGCGAAAAGATATAAGATACTTTTGATTACTCACCGCAGAGCCTAGACTGCTAAATCCTTAACCAATTATATGCTAATTGGTTAAATTAGCTAGGAATTTCGACAATACCTTCTTTTTATGATCCACATTAAGAAAGGATTTTTTGATATTCAACTCTTAAGGGGGCTTATCTTTAAAATATCAAGACATAGGAGTTTAATGATTATATTACATTGTAATATTATAATATGTAAATCGCAGGGAACAGCTAGTCAGCAATAAAGTCGTTATTGATTGCAAATTCATATTAATATTCCGCTGAAGTCGTTCCAAGAATCAGGTTGACCGGAATTATTATGTATATTTCGCTGCTTGGATTGAACCACGACACAAAAGCGCTAATTTTACAGAAGTAGCAAGTAATAATTAAAGGATGCTTTTGTTTTTAACTTTTGAATTAATTAAATTACAATAATGAAAGATTAGAAGGCCAATAAACTTGAAATATTGATGCTCTAAATCCGCTGTGACTTAAAGCATCAAGATTTCAATTCCAAAATAATATCTATAATAGATAAAACTGTACCACTTGAAGGTGGTAAAACTCTTTGTGGTTCGACTCCGAAAGCATCACTGCCACACCTATTTCTGTCTAATAAAAGCAGTTTTATGCGCTGTTGTGTTCTGGTCTGAAGGGTGTGGAAAGGGAGACATCATTTTCCGAGGCATTCCATCTTAGTCTTCAGGGGTAGCATCGCATTTGTGGCTAACCTTAGGTAAGACATTGATCTTACTAAGGATTGATTACAGATGTCCATGAGCGGCAGTAGCCACTTACCATCTGGTGGGCTGCATACTCGTCTGCTACTTCCATACTATATAAAAAAAAAACTGTATCTTTAGCTTTAACTTGATAAATTTTGAATTTCGTGGTTATTTATGCAAAGCAGCAATAGACTGGGCTTGTCCGCCATATTGGATATATTAAATGTGTATACAAAATTTCTGCTTAGTCGGTTTTTTGATAAAATTCAATTGGAAGATTTGAGTCTTACACATACGACCAATAGGCAAGTTAAATATAAATAAACTTTGTACCAAATATTCAAGAACCCTCAAAAATACGGTTAGAGATCGGTAAAGCGTAGCGGCGTGAACGATTACATAAATTAGAATTAAAGGGGGAAACGAGAGGTCTAACACTCTGATATTGTCGCCGTAACCATCGTATTTCTGATGCGACTCGATTGTTAGCTTTGGGTTGAATCGACCCGAGCCTTTCCAATAATGACAATCAGTACCTTTCTTGTAATAAAATGAATATGCTGGGTTATGTTTTCACCGAAAGATTTAACATTTGTGCCTTTAAATGATGATTGCCGTGTCTGTTGTGATTGAAATGTTTGACTTCAGTCTGAATTAGTGTCGAATTTATAATATAGAATTAGGAAACGAGAATGCAGTTCACCTGAAGGTAAGTCTCTCTTCTCACTGCTTCTCATGGACATCTTTAGCCAACTCTACGTGGAACAAGAATTTTACCTGCAATCAATCAAGACTAAGATGGTCGCGTCAATCTAGTCTGCCGGCATCCACACCCTTACACTGAAACTCAAGAAATATTTACGCTAGAAATAGGTGTAGCCTGGCAGCTAACTGATCGTACCATATTAACCAATATGGTATTTTTTGAATTATTCGTCTGATAAAGTCTTAATCTTATCAAATTTAGTCCAATAGATATCTAGAGAGTAAAATAGCAAGTTTGCGACGTCCATGCAATTGTAACTTCATTGAAGGCACTCGCCCGTTCGACACTTCAAAGGGTGCTCAATCGCTAGCTTAGAGCACGGACCTCGCCTTTTAAGCCACTGCGTTTTGCTCACTCTTCGTTCACACTGTAAGCAAAAAAACTGTTTTCTATGCCCCGAATAGAACTTCCACCTTAATATAGAGTTGAAATAAACTGAGTCTTATTTTAAATTTAATTTTTATGATAATGGAAGGTTTTGAAAGTATTATTGTTGTCACTCTAGTTATTAATAATTTCTAATTTCTATGCTTATTTTAACGTTATCAAAACAAAGATTATATCGTTTTTTTTATTATATTTTTTATTAAATACATACACAAACACGTAGACCCAGAACAGAATCTAAATTTATCATTCGGATTTCTGTCTGGTCAGGGATTGAACCCGGAACCAACAACGAGTCAGATCGGTGGAGGTGCATCATAAGATCCTATGATATTATTATATTGTACTAAAATAATACAAACAAGTATTTTAGTACAGTATAATATTATAAAGCCAATCGTCAAATATCACAACCACAAGAACGGAATCACAGATTATCTTTAATAATAAACCTTCTTTGAGTTGTTTCTCAAAAGGCGCATTTCAACCTACGTTGCTTATATATTCACAACTTCGCGACGCAAAGTAGTTCATTGTACCTCAAGTAATTCTTCATCTGTGCTCACGCTAATACTTTAAGCTCTCTTGAATTTCCGCAAGTTTCTCAATTTCAAACACAAGATGAACACACAATCTTGTATTTCTTAACACTGAAGCAGAACTGAACGAGACATCCAGATATCTCTGTAAAGTAGTATAATTTGATTTGTCCAAACTTATGTTCTTGTTTCAGCAATATTGTATCTTAAAATAGTAAATACCTAAATGATTATCTTTATCTAAAACCAATCGTAATGTAGGAATTTACACATCTAAATTGGACCTTATTCCCTTTTATTTACCTTACCTTGAAGTTAAATAAAAGGTAATAATGATAGTTATCATAGATGCTGCGCAAAAAACACAAGTCGGAGTCTCTTAGCAGGTATAAAAACAGCTTTTCTAGACAGAAAATAACGTGGCGATGATTCCAAGTACGAAAGTTTTATCAACTACAAACAGCTAATGAAGAACTTGTAAAACAAATTTTAGATTTTTAGTCCTTGTACAAATATTTTTAAACCCCTAAATTTCTATTTATTGCTTTCGTAACTAACACGATATTGCTCTAAAAGTGCAATAGAAAAAGCTCAAAGCCACAGAGAAATTTACACCGGATTAAAACCACAAACTTCGGGAAAGCTGCATCAGTCGTATATAAACGTATAAAAACGTGTTTATGCCAGCAACATTATACAGTTTCCGTTTTCAATATTTGCATCCGATTGGATTTTGTAAATAGTATATACTAAATTTACAAGTTTATTACGTAAACTATTTCTATCTATATGTTGTTTACCGACTTCGCCAATCTTTAATAATTTAAATATTGTATATACCTTTCAATTACAGCTTTCTATCTTAGTGATAATGGAAATTCCACTTGTGGTAAGGTTGTAGAACCCACCAAGGTTCGACAGAGTAGGCCGACAGGTAACCACCGTCACAACTTTTTCTACTATAAAATATCAATTCTAAGTACTAGTGTGTTCTAGTTTGAAAGGTGCGTAAGATTGTAACACATCTGTCACTAAGCTCAGGTAAGACAAAAAAAATACATATTTACTTATACTTGTTAATTTATAAACTATTTTCTTAACAAGTTGGTGCCTAGATCTACCTAGATATATCATAGTATGTCCTTGTAGTACCGGGAACAGAATAGAGCTACAATATGTCCGGCTTGTCGTAAGAGGCGACTAAAAGGAGGTTTCCAGGATTCGAACCGCCCAGCCAGGTGACCCAGGGGGAGACGACGGTAGGCCCAGCCGCTCACCTGGGTGGAACCCGATGGGGCAATGCGCTTAAAGGACTTCGGTTGTGTTCCTTTGGAGATCCCAAAGTCCTCTACGTAGCGCATCTACAGCCACCGGGGGGTTTAAATGCGGTAAAGTCCCACACAATCTGGCGTCGCTACGACGGCATCAGCACACGGAAGAGCCGTGTATGTCACACTGACATTGAAAGTAAGCACTATTTTCGTATCTTTTAAAAGATATTTGAGAAGACTTCAAAAAGAGAGCCCCGTAACGTGCCATCAACCTTCCACCCGTAACGTGCTTGTAGTTGGTTAGAAACAGCGCACAAACTAAACAGTGAATGTACCAATATTTCAAAATATAACCGTAAAACTTAATGCTCTTTACTTAACAATCAAAAGCTTTTGAGTCAATTATTTCGCTGCAGTAGACTCATTAATAATATTCTTTCAAGTGCACTACTGAATTTTAATAAAATATTATTTTTTATCATGTATTCATGATGATATTGAAAAGGAAATATCATTGATAAATATATACTCAATTCAGTAAATATTGAAGCTTATAATGAGTAATATATTTTTATAGACTCTCCATTATGAAATCCTATTAAATTGCACGCGGGCTAATTTGATGAACTAAGACTTTGAGTATTAGCTAGATTAGTAATATTCAACTTTTATTGTACTGTATTCTGTCTGATAGTAATAGTCTTAGTCATAAATTGTAAAATATTGCTTGAGAAAGTCCTTGCGAGAAATAATTATCTTTAAATCATTACTTGCTCTCTTCTAGACGCATGTACCGTTCAAAATGAGAAGAGACAAGGTTATAGTTCACTTCTCCCGTCATTTAAGACTTATTAGACTTATTTTAATGTTTTACCTATTGCTCCCCGACATTAAGAACAAACGTGCGTTTTTATACTATAGAAGTGGTATAACGATTATGGTGATTTACAAAGTGACAGAACAAGTATTGTTTGACGTGGTACCACTCCCACGCCAATTTCTAATTTCTAGCGTAAACCAGTTTTTGCGTTTCGGCGATAGAGTGTGATTTCCAGTCTCACTTTATATGTGGCGACCATATGTGGTTAGTCATTGAGCTTTAGGCCATGGACGACAGTAACCACTTAACATCAAATGGACTACCTGTTCAATTGCTACTTGAATTTTACCTTGATTTTTTAAAAAATAGTACTAATCGAGAATGTAATCCTGTCCGCTGATGGACATCTCTAGTCAAACTCATGTAGGATTAAAGATGCGTTGCTGTCTTGAGGACTAAGTATGGCGAGGTGTTTGGGTTTAAAGAATCAATTATTTCTCATAAGACATATAAAGGTCACTTAAAATGAGAAACCTAACTAAATAATACATTGTGTGCGGGAAACGTGTGTGTATAACGTAGTGTGCAGTGGGATGTGTTTATGTGTGAAAGAATGATGGAGTGTATGCGCGTTTGTATGCGTGTGTGAATGGATTTTTTGTTAATTGTGTATTGCTTAAGATTTTTTTTTAATTTGTCAACAGATTTAGTATATACTCTGGCAAATCATTATACGTTTTAACTCCCTCAGATTTAATGTGCCTTTTACCATAAATTGTCCTGACTATAGGTAGTGTCTGTAGGTTTGTGATTTTTGACATTTGGTATATTCACTACGTTCTTTAACATTAAACTGTATTTGTGTATGTATTTTCTTATTTAGTATTTTTCTTATTAAAAAACATGTGTTGTGCGTATATGTTTTTTTATGATGAGAACCTTTATGTTTTTATATAAGACATCAGTGGTGGTTAGGAAGTCAGTGTTAAATAATAATTTTATAAGTTTATTTCGTGCCTTTTGCAGTGGTAGTAAATTTGCTGTTGCTGCACATCCCTATATCTATAATCTATAATTAATAATAATCCTTTATTCAGTCAGTTTTTGGGTTACATTCGTTTGGATTACATAACATTAAAAGGGCGCCAAAAATTGAATATGCCGGTAAGGCTGCCAAATGTATGGCATACATATTCGCAATTAACGATTTTATTAAAGTCTTTGAAGCTATATTACAATAATAAGTATATGGTTTTTATTGGTTTATATTTTCAAATCGTCATTTATGTATTCGTCATAAGTGTAATATTATTTTTCTATTAATATATTCTTTAACTTTCTAATACATATGTGGTCTTTTTTATTTCTTTCAATTGGCGAGATAATTTATTATATAATTTTATGGCCATACAGAGTGCACCTTTAGTCACTGCAGCTAGTTTTTTGTTTGGTGGGTATGCTAATTTTTGTTCGCGCGTATTGTCCCTGTACTCACTTCAAAATCAAATGAACAGCGTTGCTTCCGCATTAGATATACATGAGAACGTAAGCATTTTTAATTTTCTAAACCATACCCGGCAACTAGTACGTAAATTAATGTTTATTATCGCACGAATACATTTCTTTCGGCAAAATAATCAATCATTCGCATTAGTGGCATTTCCCCAGATAATAATTCCATACTGTAGCCACGCGTAGGCATATGCACATGCATATTATACGTGGTTTTATCAAAAGGTTATAGTGAAATGGATTTTAGGTGGTCTCTTTTACTTCCTTTTAAAGTAACGCAACAGTGCTATCCTCACTCCTGTTATGCAGAAATTAACTTTAACCATCGGCTATACATTTTATAAGAATGTATATGCATTCGAGAAATGAAAGGTATGCTCCAATTTGAGAGGCGGAATATTTCCAAAGAGTATTCATTCGATTTTCAGCTGCTCCAAAATCAAAAGAGTTCATCGCTGAAATATTTGGACGCAGTGAAGGCGATTATTACCCCGATTAGCATCCACTGCAAGTATTCTACTGAGAAATTATCACTTAGACCCGCCTATAATCCATTGAATAGCCCATTATATTTTAAAACGGTTTAATTTGTTGATTAATAGTCTGCACTTCAATAGTTTAAACTTGCCATAGCTGTTGTTTCCGGTTATTAGTTTTCACAACCATTAAATATTATATACCAACGCTAGAACATTATTTTTATAACATTAAACTTACAAATTAAATATTTTTATCTGAAGAAGACCATATAAAAAGAAAATGGATTAGAAAAGATATGCCCCCTGAGAATAGATTGGCTAAAAAGCCTTAAAACAAAGATCGCTATATTAATTATGTTAAGAATTAATTATTTCCAAATACAGATGATACAAATATGCTATTTAAGAATGCAGATCAAATGTATAACGTTCCGTTTGATTAAAAGTAAACCTTAACTTTAGATTACGCACATTATTCTACAAACATTAACGAAAGTCTCGTAATAAATACTGCGTAAAAATTTCATACAATCAACGTGACTAATATAAGTATTGATCGTCAGCAATTAGGATAAAGTTAGACAAAACCTACAGATGTAGATGTCAATTTGGCAGGACGGCTGTCTCGTTTCAGATGTCGTTCCATTAGCGCTCTCGTAATGGTCCGTGTTATTCACACTATACATTATATACGCATTGCTTTACTCATTTGTGATAATCTTTATTGTACATAATAAACTGAAAGCCTAATGGTTCAAACTCGGCCTCGGAGGTTGGAATCTCAGGGAATGCTTCCAGATGCACTGTAATTACAGTTGATCTACTGTATTTTAAACTTTTTTACTATTTACTGTAATGAGTCATTACAGTATACAATAATATTTCGAGTATCATCGAGGAATGACCTTTTTTATCGTCAACCGAAATTTCCCCTCAAAACTGTTTAACTGTCATCTACTGTAATTTTATACAAAATTTCTACAATTTTCACTACAAAATACTGTAGTTTTATAATCATCTGGAAGCACTGATCCCACCTTTGATTTTTTACTAATTCCATTGCAATAACTATCAAAAGAAAACCTATCCACTAGATAATTCTTTAATAAAGTTTTAATAGAGTTTGTGAACTATTACAATGTCCACTTGGCCAGCGCCATGGACTATGCTCCAAAACCTTATCACTTTGAGAGAAGACTGTTGCCCAGGGTTGACATCAGAACTACATATTAGTTTGCCTATGAAATTGCCGTTCTGCTGTACTGGCCATTTCAAATCAAAATATTTTTTTGGCTGATAATTCTAATTTCAATTTAATTTTATTTTAAAAACATGGAATTCTTTTTTCTAAAATCGTCATCTGTTTAATAGTTAGTGTGTTGTTTCCATCGCATGCGATAATTTTTCGTCATAATGGATACGTTAAAAAATCGAGTAATTATGGAGTATGAGTACCGTCGTGACAACAAAGCACGGCACCATCATCGACGTTTACGGAGCGAACACTACATACGAACACACCACCTGTTATTGGTTTGCCCGCTTCCGTTCTGGAAATTTTGACCTGAAAAATGAACCCCGTGGTCGTCCAAAAACTTTGGTCGACAGTGACGAATTAAAGGCGATTGTGGAAATGATGATACGATGACGTGCCTTGCACTGCTCAACAGGCATACAATTGAAGAAATTCTGAACCGCATTGTTACTTGTGGCGAGAAATGTATCCTGTTCGACAATGGTAAGCGCTCAACAAGTTGGTTGGACCCTGCTTCAGCACCCAAACATTACCCTAAACAAAAACTTACCCCTAGAAAAATTGATGGACACTGTTTGGTGGTCTAACGCGGGTTCAATTAATCACAGCTTCTTACCAAACCTTGATGGAGAAGCTTTGGTCAATCGTTTGGCTCCACTGCTCCTGCACGACAACGCGCGACCTCTCACTGCACAGTAGACTGTCTCCAAGCTACAAGAGCTGGGGTTGGTAGTTCTCCGTCATCCGCCGTACTCACCAGACCATGCGCCTACAGACTTCTACTTTTTCCAGAAATTGGGTAACATCTTGGCGGGAAAAAAATTAAATACACGAGAAGCAGTACAAAATGTCTTTGAAGAATTTATTGTCTCCCGTCCAGCTGATTTCTTCAAGAAGGGCATCAATAAGGTTCCAATGCGTTGGCAAAGATGCATTGATTGTGTGGGTGATTACTTTGATTAATAGAATTAAAAAATATAGAAAAAAATACGCTTCATTTATTTCATGAAAAACGGCAATTTCATAGGTATTAAAACCTATAGGTATAGGTATTAAAAACCTATTATATAGGGATATTTAAGAGTAGATCTTCTTAATATTCAACTGTGGAGGCAACGCCGCTTAACTTATTTTTGTTTTTTTTTTTATTAATATTGAGGTATTGCTACTTTAAGTGCTACTTTAGACACATATTTATATTCGCGATATTCAATCTTATTTCTCACGGATATCAGTTTCAGATTTTAAGACAAATACCTAATTCTACATTAAATCAGTGTCAGTTTTGTACATTAATGTTATTAAATATATATTATTTTAATACGAGTACAATTCACGTCCTTTTAATATAAATGTACTTGTAGTGCCATTCTAAGTCTCACTGCGACGAATATGATCCCGCTCAGGGAAGAGTATATAAAATCCAGAAACCAGAAGAGAAATTATAATTTATTAACAAGTTTATCTTGTCAGGTATAGAATTCTAATTGCTCTATATATGAAAACAATACGCAACCACTGCTACGCAACTGAAGGATACTCACTCACCGACGCACTCGCTAGGAACAACTCACTGACTAAGGATCGCAGAACGTTAGCTAAAGCAGAAACATTGGATTTGTACGATTTTAATTTATCAAGTTGCCCACTAAAAAGATGGTTTGATATGATTAAAAGGGGTTGAATGTTTGTTTTATGCCGTACATGTACGAAATCGCGAACAACGGCGTATTACATAAACTCAACGCGACCAAAAGCCGCCCGCAATTAGGACAAAATCTATAGCGTTATTCTGAAAATCTCATTTCAGATGTCGTTCCAGATGTCTCTGGTAATGGCTTACGTAATTCAACGACTATACGTATTACGTACGCACTACTAACTACTTTTGTTTGATACTGGAACGCGACAAGAAATATCGATAAGAACTGGTGTTTCCGAACTGGGTTTGGTTAATTAATTATTATTAGTTACTCAATTAGTTTGTTGGTTCCTATCGTGGAACATATCGTATTCTTTTGCCTTAGAAGTATTGTCTAACGTCCAGTGTTTTTGTTTTCTTTTTTTTAACCTACCGACAGGAGATTTTATCCTATACTCGCCGAAGTATAAGAAAATAAAATAATCGCCATCTTTAAATCGAGGAAAATATCAAAGTCAAAAATTTTGTTATAATTGCCTATACCTTGACTAGGTAAATAAGCTACACCCATGCAAAATTTCATGTAAATCCAGTTGTTCTTGCGTGATTAATAATAATAATAACACTTTCTACACTCATATCCCCACACTAGAATTTTCTCCTATATCGTGGGTGCCATGGACACGCATAAAGACGAATACACAAACACCCAGACCCAGAACAGAAATCTTAATTCATCATTTAGATGTCTGTTTGACCTGGAATCGAACCCGGGACCCACTACGTGTCAGACCGTTATGGTGACCGCTCCGCCACGCGGGTCGTCGTTGAGTTGTACTGAGAATTGAGTAACAAACAGACACACACCATCTCTTCCGCGATACGTTTTTTATCGTATCACGGATGCATGGCACCGATGACACCATGGCACATACGTATAAACGAATACAAAATTAATACCGAGAGGACAGACACCTATAGTCATCATTAAGGTATCAATAATAAAAATTAAACTTAAATTAATTAATTCATGTAACACTACTCATAATTAAAACTAGATATAAATACGTATATAACTAAATCTACTCACTATTGAAAAGAAATAGAACAAATAAGATCTTTATAGGAAAAATCCAATATTTTGTCTTGTATCTTACGTGTGTATCTATATTTGTTCCAAACTCAGAGGAACTATCGCGAAACGAATTTTCACACAAAAGGTGTTCGCTCCATAAATCTCCATAAAAGAATAACAAAACATTATACTTATCCATTATTATAAAACATCAGTAGCTATTGATATTTACTTTCGCAAAATATAGCCTTGATCTGCTTTCGCTTAGCATTCAAAAGTTTCTAGACTACATAGAAAGTGGGATATTCTGGGAAAAGTAGGCGTATAATTGAATCTTTATTAAGTATTACCTACTTTTACCCAATTTTGTACGCAAAATTTAAAACTCTTTTGAAAGAGTATTTTTTATTCGTGAACTAATACTTTGTATAAAAATCATTATCTTGTTGTAAATGTATGATGAACTTGGTCCTCAAGACAGGATGTTAAAACTTCTTTAACACCACTCTTGCCAGAAAAAGGTCATGTTGCTATATTTATTTATTCAGGTTCTTTTTTTTAAATCTGTATTTATTGAACACATACAGATGTAAATAAACACTTTTTTGCTGATTTTTACAAAGTGACGTTGACAGAGCTAGTCTTCCAAAGAATATTTCTTTTTTATATACAAAAATGGGCAGAATCGTAACACCAGAATTTCGAAAGCTAGAACAAAAAAAAAATGTTTTTAAATTTATATGTTAATGGCTGAAGATATAATATATAAGGGTTTTTATTTTAATGGATTTTTGCAAAAATAGCTTCAATAAATAGCATAAATTTCATCAACCAATCAATCAGTCAACAAGTCAATCAACCCAAAAACTGCTATGAACTTAGCAGTTCTTAGATTGGTACTTCTTTAAATAATACAATTGTGAAACTACCATAAAAAAGCTTAAAGCGATCCATCCAGTGGTTTTTGAGCATCGTTTCCGCCCAATTTAAAAAGTTAGTTCCAAGAAAAAACGGAACGCCAGTACATACATGCGCATATTATATATTATAATATGAGTTTATCCTGATAACCACAAAACGTAACCTAATAACCTTTAACTCTGAAATTAAGTGAAACATTCAATATTTCAAAAGTAAATCCCCACGCTCTCTTCGAGGCACGGCGTCCAAATTGAAAATACAACCCGTTATTTCTTTTTTTGACCGTAAGATTAATGGAATATTATTTAAATTACGCTTTTTTAAGTAAGCTTTTTTTAAAAAGGAATATATTTTTCCTAGAGTGTGTTACGACTTACATAATGTAATACCTTACAGGTATGTACTTTTAGGTAATGTATAGTCTAAGGTTATGTAAAGTTTTCTCAAAAATCAAGGGCATTTTTTATAGGTGCGAAATTATTATACAACAAATACTTATCTTCTTTAAAGGTTCCGTATTCATTTCAATTTTCGAAGTATTCGATATTGAACTTTTAAAAGCTTTATCTTAAGCTGCCAAGGTTTGTATTGTTCGAAACTTATCCCATTGGAATGTTCTTTGACAGGGGAACTTTCGAATAACAGTCCAATTATATCTGAAACGTGTTACAAATAAAACGAAAATTCTTTATACTTACCCATTTGTACAAGTAGAACACAATTGTACGGGCAGGCATTTTCCAGATCTATTTAACAAGCTGGAAATTCTTGTTCGTCCATTTCGCTTTGTGATATTTTGTGTTGTTGTTGTTAAAGTTTTATCCTCTTTGTCCGTTCGTATCCGGATTGCATAAATTCAGTTTATCTGAACTACTTTGATAGTATGAACAATGTTGAATTATATTTGCAAATTACCCTTTAATCTTATTCTTATTTTCTAGTTTCTTTTATTTAACTGGCTTATCCCAGAATGTCCGGACTGGAAAAAAAGATAATAATAATTTCAATATTTTTTTTCTTTTTTATTCGACATATAATCAGAATTTTTATTTATTTCAATCACAAATAAAACAAATCTTACTGATGTTGAAGCAATAGAGAAACCACAGATAATTATAGATGACACATGCCATTTTGCTATTTTTAATCCTTATTTATATAATTATATAATAGAATTCTATTATAAGTGCTCATATAATTAATTTATTCATTAAAAAAGTAACCTGATGCTTGTTAACTGAAAAGGAAAAAATAAGTACTAAAATAGAGGAACATTTTCAAATACAAATTTTAAGCACAAGGTACCCAGTGACAAACGTAATATTTGTAGTTTTCACTGTAATTTTTGTTCGTTCCCGCCTGCAATATGTTGAAAATGTTTATTTTTATGGATAAGATGTAGCACATAAACATATAGTCCATCCGATGTGTTAGTGATACCATTGGGCTGCAACTAAATGAGTAAGGGATTTTGTATGAGTATAGTATATGGTTACTCATTGGAAGAATTGTAACTATTGTAACTATTCTAGTTATGAAATTTTAAAAGAAAAAGAGAGATTGACATTCGATTGTCAAGTCGGTTGTCTAGAACATGAAAGTAATTGTTTAATTAATGAAAACTTTGATTGCTATAAAAATAAATGTAACTAAGAATTATTAAGCATATTATTTAGAATTTAGTTGGGATGTCTTATGTAAGTTATTCCTTATCTTTAAATTAGAACACAGCAAAACTTAGGTGACCCTTTCATAAGGTTTCACTTTCATAATTAGAGACTGCAGTGGGCTGACCAAGGGATTTCTGTTTCTGCAATGTCAACATTTCTAAGCTGCTCTATTTCGATCAATATAAAGTATTTCATTAAATACGGGTCGAACATAATTGAAAATTTATAATATGAGGTAAAGTGTCATAATGTATAGTTTCCAAACAAATAATTACAATTACAGAAATTACGTAAATAAGCAATACGTTTAATCCACATTCGCTTTAGCAACGTAATTATGCCGTGGTCGCTTTTTAACAATACAATAATATAAATTGAAGATAAATTGAAATGTACATATGTTTCATGTCCACGCACAACAACTATGAATTCTCAACAGTTTTTAAACATTTACAAATTAAATCGTTTCATTCATATATGATAAATATACTCTTTTCACAAATTGTTCGAGAATTTTATAACGCATAGTTCGGGCAAGATTTTAACCCCCTGTTAAGTTTATATACCATGTGACATTAACACGCTTACTACATTCATAGCCCCATACTAGAATTTTCTCCTGTGTCGTGGGTGCCATGGACACACAAAGACGAATAAACAAACAAACAGAACAGAAATCATTCTGATTTCTGTCTGGCCGGGTATCGAACCCGGGACCGACTGCGTGTCAGACCGGTATGTTGGCCACTCCACCACGCAGGTCGTCAATCGTCGACATTAAAAAATTAGCATAATATAAATAATTGCGGATGAAATAAAGCCAGGAAATAAACGACGTAGTCAAACCTGGTCTTCGAATTCAGAGATTCGAATGAAAATTAAAGTCACTGACATAGCTTCAATTCTGTACCAAATTGAAGAGGCAGTGGGATAATCTTATTTGTCGAAGAGCCGATAACCGTGCGTGCAGACGGTTCTTAAAAGAGACCGCGTCTAGACAATAAATTGTGAGACGCCCCTTTGCTAAGCGCATAGATGTACTCTAAGCGGTGGAAAACAAATGTATATGAAGTGTCGAATATTTGGTACAGTAGCCAACCTTTTTAACATCCCATGTTCATTAGAAGAGCACTATAGGATGAAGAGAGAAAGAGATACCTGTTACTAGTAACAGGTTAGACCACCTAGGTGGTCTAACCTCGGTCGAACTACACTGGATCTAACCAGTGTAGTTCGACCGGGGAGGTACCACCGCCATACCTATTTCTATCGTGAAGCAGTCCTTGCGTTTCGATAGAAGGGTAGCCGGTTCACTTATACCTGTGAGGTGTGCAGCGGGGCGAGAGGGGAATCGGTAAATCATAGACGCGTATACTTAACGATAGTCCTTTTATTACTGCCCAATCACTTACTCTAACTTACTATTTATTCATACATACTCTTACACACGGTTACCCCACCACATACCAGGGGTAGTTGTAAAAAAAAATAATAAGAAATACATTTTTTTTTATACTTAAATGCTATTGTTATCCATGGATACAATACAAAGTCAAATTAGAGTTGTTACTCACAACTACATCTTACGAGCTAGCTACAAAAGTATTTTGTTCTGTTCTTATGTACTATTTCATGTTTATTATTCTTTTGGATGACAACATTTGGTTCTTTGTCTTCTAAAACTGTATAAGGTCCATCGTACAAATTATCTAACTTTCCACCGGTTTCATTACGCATGAAATTTCATGATTGATTTCATGAGACCATCTTATCCTTGGGAGTAGCAACGCATCAGTGGTCAATATTCTACATGAATTTGCTTACAGGCAGTAACCACTTACCATCAGTTGGCTGGATGCTCG
Organism: Cecropterus lyciades; assembly: GCA_002930495.1. Classification (NCBI taxonomy): domain Eukaryota; kingdom Metazoa; phylum Arthropoda; class Insecta; order Lepidoptera; family Hesperiidae; genus Cecropterus; species Cecropterus lyciades. Next base: position 714,541 of record MOOZ01000456.1, on the reverse strand, counting down.
TTTGCTACTTGAATCTAATAAAAAAACGACAAATGAGTAATGCTAATTTCATTTGTTCCCTCTGCCTTATAAAACGATTTCAAATACAAAACATAAATGCTATGTCATTATTTCAGAATGCGATACGTCCGAACCAGCCACCACAAATTACGGTCTAATTAACGGCTGAAACGATCCTAAGTGTTTAGAATCAATGTAAACAACAAATATTTTGATTAGTGCGCGTTGGTATCTTAATGCATGTTGATTGAAGCTAATAATATAATAATACATACATTACTATTATTATACTATTTCAATAAATACGGATATTAGAATTTCATATTTTATTCTTTTTAGACTTCCGTACTCAAATGGTAAAAACAGGACTCTATCACTATGACTCCACTCTCCCGTAAACACTGATAAAGTTAATATATAACTAAACAATCATAGAATATTAAGTTTTATAGTCAGACAATATTTAGTTATATATTAACTTTAACAATATATAATGAAATAAAACATAAAATAAATATTTATGGCTCCCATGTAAGAAAGGTGATGCTTTTTCCATTTTTTATAGATAACGGTACGAAACACTTCGTGCGCGAGTCCGACTCGCATTTTGCCGCTTTTTTACCTATATGTCAAAAAATGGGTCATAACGTTGTTTAAGTTATATTTTATCTTATAATTAACATTTACATAACTTACATGGCCAGTATTTAAACCTACACATGTTTGCTACATAATAATTTCATACGACGATCATATATAGCATCAGCTTGGCATCAGTCGGAATCAGCTCTCGTAAATTACTACGGCCTAATTTACCGTGTGGCACTCGATGAAAACCATTTGTGTTACCACGTCAGTAGAATTCTGTGCAAACTGCGAACAGATATTCTCTTTGATGCCAACATATCGCAATCGTATGATGCTTCATTGAGTTAATTACCTACTATGATTTAATGCAGGTGTTTGGAAACATAAGTTTAATGTTTTAGTCATATTTGTACGTGACGACCCGCGTGGCTGAGCGGTCACCATACCGGTCTGATACACAGTGGATCCCGGGTTCGATCCCATGCCAGACAGACATCTGAATGTGAGTTTAGATTTCTGTTCTGGGTCTGGGTGTTTGTGTATTCTTCTTTGTGTGTCCATGGCACCCACGACACAGGAGAAAATCCTACTGTGGGGCTATGAGTGTAGAAAGCGTTTATGTTTATGTTTATTTATCTATATTTATATTGTTTAACATCCCGGGATCAATAACAACAACATCTACCATATAGGGTTTCGGGTCACCCAGATAAACAAAAGTTTTCTGTGTTTGGGGACTTTTACGAGTGTATTTATCCAGGGGACAGGAAACAAATATTCATGCGTAACAAGTAACATTGTTTCAAATATTAAAACAAAAAACCCGACTGGATATAATTAATCACATGCTTTTTATGAGTTTTCGTCAAAATAATCATCTAGTAAATGTATCTTCATTGCATTTTCAATTCAATTTTATTTCAATAGCTTTCATTTGATACCCATATTGTCGTAATAATAAAACATCGTCCCTCCCTCGCTTTTCCCTTATTTCTTTTATAGTATGGAAATAGCAAACGAGCTACAGCCCACCTAATGGTAGGTGGCTACTGCCGCCCATAGACATCTGTAATTAACCCTAGGTAAGATCATAGTCTCACCTAAGGTTAGCCGCAGATGCGTTGCTGTCCCTGAGGACTTAGATGGAATGCCTCGGAAAAGGATGTCTCCCTTACTATACCCTTCACATCAGAACACAGCAGCACATAACACTGCTGTTATTAGGCAGAAATGGGTGTGGCGGTGGTGCTTCGGCAATCGTACCACAAAGAGTTCTACCACCTTCAGATATTATTTGCAGGCGCCATTTAAAACCAAATATTTAATAACTGAGA
>MOOZ01000456.1:688395-703419 GCA_002930495.1 Cecropterus lyciades | reverse complement strand
ATGATACAATATACAAGGGATGTACGATATTTCCCAATATTGAAGCGTAATTTACATCTCAAGCTGTTCTCTTGGTAGAATTGTTCATGGGTTCAACCCCTTTTAATCTTGAGTTATTGACCGAAACTCTGAATATACAACTATCGCATGAATTTAAGCTAATATTATTTTATCGTATTAGATAACACGGCTCGGGATCAAGGAATATCTACTTATTCTAATTAATGAAAACAGCTAAAATTCTACATAGAAACAATATCTTGTGAAAATAAATTTAGTTATAAATTATTTTGATAGACCGTGGCAAAATAATTTACGCAATATAAATATATCTTTTGATTAAATTGTATTGGAGCTTTTTTATAGGTACATAATATAACTTAGAGTAGGTAGGTACTACCTGATGACGCTGACTACCTGTCCGTTTTCCACTCCTCTTATAAGGCACTCGTTGAAGTCAAAACACAAAGGCTTCTTACTAGGAATTAATTAAAACTAAACATATTTATAATATTTTATGTAACAGAAAGCGCTAAGTGGTTGCCCACTCACCTGCATTTAAAAAATTCTCCTAACGCTTTTCCCTTTAATGTTTTATTTTTCAATTACCGTTATTGCAAAGTATTATGCTAAGCTCGGAACTAAGCGCTGGCGATAGATAGTGAACGATCAAAGGAATGCTAGAGCACAGTAGAGTACTCGTATACACAATGAGCTGGATATTAAGTTTTTTTAGAGCCACGCTAATAATTCTTTATGAGCTCAATGCATATTGTATTTACTTAATGTTTATACACAAGTTTTTTTTTATACTTAAACCTAACGATATTGCAGACGGGCTACCTGATGAAAAGTAGTCGCCGTCGCCTATGGACATTTGCAACACCAGGGGAGTCGCCAGTGCATAGCTAATTTTGAAGGAGAGCTCTCTTCTCACCTTTTTTGAAGAGCCCCATATCAAAGCGCTCCGGGAATACCTCAGGAGGAAGTTCATTCCACATCGTTCACGTCCGGCGACAAGTACTAAACAAGGGCTAAAATACAAACATTCAACACCTATTTAACACTTAGGGATATAATATAAAAATGAATTGTATATAAAGTTTTCTGACTTATTATATACGCCATACGCAATTGATTCCAATATTAACGACAGAAAGTTAAGAACGATATTTTAACTCTTGAGTAGAATATCAATTGTATTCTTTGTAATGCACCTTTTAATTCTGTACTATACAATAATAATGTAATATATTAACACCACTTATTCCTTTGAATCGTAAAGTTACAATTTATTTATATTTGTATTAATACTACAAACAAAGTAATAATCCTCACATCCTTTCACTCTCCAAACCATTTCAAACTATCAACTCGCAGTTTGTTGAGAATGCCGGACGAAACACGGTGATTTTGAACATTGTCAAACACGGGAAGCTGACAATTGTACAATTTTACACCGGAGCGTTCCTGTTGGTGTGTTGGAATTTTATTTGGCTTCGAAAGTATTCTACAATTTATCTTCCAACGTATTCCTCTTATGTCTGCATATTTCTTACATTTGAATTCAAGCAAACAAGCAAGAAAGCGAGCACAGCAAGCGAGTCAAATGTAGCTAAGTATTCTTAGCAAAATTTAGTTTAGCTAAGTGTTGCTGGTGTTTTATTTCATGGGATAACGGCAGAAGGTAATAATTAAGTATTTTAGGAAAAGATGGCGTATATTTTTTATGTTTTTTATGATAACAACGTCTATAATCAAATTAACGACACTGATCTATCAAAGCTTGGACCTTTAATGAGAGCAAACCCCGAAGAACAATTTAAACACTTAACAATATTCATTTACACTAATTACTGACCCTTTTTATAAAATTGAATAAGCAAATTAACATGTAGTCCACCTGTTGATGGTAAATGGTTAATTGGACAAATTATCAATCGGGAGGAAATAACTAAAAATATTTTTTTGCGTGTTTGGACTATCACAACTCTTCAAAATACAACTCCCTAAAGCATTTTACGAGTTATCGACAGGGTGGAAATGATTACACACACACGCATATATGTATGTATAACATATTTAACATTTTTATCTTTTCTTAACTTTAACTCAAGCATGTTTAATCAAATGTCTACTGCCTTCTTATGTCAATTGCGACGCATCCGCAAAGAGCTCTGCTTTCTATGATACAGGTTCTGCCTAGTATAGAATGCAGTATTCACTTATATGACACTGAATATTGTAAAGCGTCTAAATACAAGACAAAATACTTGTTAAAGTTTAACGTAGACCATAAGGATTGTTTGTTTTAACCGCCACCTAGTTGTACTCATTTTAGAAATAAATTATTATTATTATTGACGAAATTTGCGCCTGACTTACGGACCACTGACACGGACAGAATATTGGAACTCCGATATAGCAAATCGACGTGTACTGTGATATATGATAATTTATTATTCTATAACAATAATAAACAATAAAATTCACATTTATCATATTTAATAAGAAAGCTGCAGGTAATTATTTGAGAAAGCAATTTGGCGTTTTCAATAAATCATAATTCCTTCATCTTAGACAAAATGCCTGTCGTATTAATATATTATTTTATTTACAATTACAAAGTAAGATAAACGAGATCTAAGATAAAAAGAAATATGCTCTCTTACTGATAAACAATGGGTACATTTCTTTCATTATGTAGCACTAAAGAACAAATACATAAAGATTTCATAGCGGCCCTCGGAATAATGTTGTTTAGTGAAACAATAAATTAGCTTTAAGGCGTCGTTGAGGGCACTGTCCATTAGGAAAGTTTGCCTTCGAGAGACTGAGTGATACGATTTAAGACCTATAAAGAAACAATAAGTTTGTACTAAGGAAAGTGATGCGTTTATTTTCTTTATTTTACCTCCTCTCTTATCTTAATCTGTTATTAGCAATTTGCTACTTAAACTTTGTTTATCATCAAATCGTTTTTGCTATACTACTGAGTACTATCTTTCACCAAAAGAAAAAATAAACACTTATTTTTACCATTTACAGCCAAGCGCGGAGTGGAAGGCTTCACACATATTGAAGAACTTTGTGGAAACTCAAACGTGTCAGATTTCCCATAATGTTTTCCTACACTGTTACAGTAATAATCAATTTCTAATAGGTACATGTATTTATATTTCTTATAACATCATATCATTGAAGGTTCTTGCCTAGGATTTGAACCTCAGAACCCAAACGCGGTAAATAGAATTTCAAGGCAAATTTCAAATGTTAAAATGGCAAAATTACAGGTTTACCCTTATAGAAAATTGCTAACTTATGTTTCGAAACTCTCCCGTCTTACAACTATTTTGTTCATCTCTACTCTGTAAGTGAGAGCCAATCTCTTAAAACGATCGCCTTATTCCGCCGGTTACCGCTCGATCAAAGAGATGAACAAATTAACTTAGCTCGATGAAAAATGTGATCACAGGGAAGTTAATTCACTAACATTGAAAAATAAGTTCGCTGAAACTCAATGACACATTAATATTATACTTTGAAATGAATAGTTGTGATGTTTTTATCGCGGATGAGCAACTTTTCATCAGAATTTGAAGTCCACTGGACACAGACAAATGATTGTCTGATAGTAATTATGCCTGATATGCGGGTTAACACCACACGGCACCAGACATCAACCTTAATACACCAATTACACTAACAAACTCTTACGTTAACGACAACACCGACGACAATAACAACTTTTACCCCACAAAAATACAGCTACACTAAAATTTTAAAATTCAACTGTACGCTAGTAACAAAAAGCCGAGAACAAGCTCATAGATCTAAGTAGCTCTCACTAGAAGAAATGCTTCGCAGCAAGAGTTCTGTCAATTGTCGCAATCAAATACAAAGTTTCAAGGGACCATACAACAAGTGCGACGGGTACAAGCGCTGTGAGCTAGACACTACAAAGAGCTGCGATGTATGCTTAACTCTTCACCCACGTGTATGTGCTAGGGAATAGCGTGTCTGTCATACAATGTACATATTAGTACAAGGTCTGCCGACCTAATCAGTATGTTATATGATAAAAACGGGTTTTTTTAAGGAACTTATATGTAGTTTTATTATATAACGTTGGGTACTCTGCCAAAATATGGAAGCAGAATTTTACAATTAAAAAAAAACATAATATATTAAACAAAATTACTAAATTAATTATATTTAATTATTTTTATATAATATGTATATGTATTCAATTACTTGTCAGTAAAATAAATCATACTTAAAAGATTAAACCAACGACACGACATGAAAAATAGTGATTTAAGTATTTTGTATCTTTAGTAAAAGGCACTTGTAATCAAATCTGTATATAAAATCATGCAGTCGAGTCTTAGGCTACACCGTTTATAGTCAAAACAAACACTCCATGTTACTTTACAGGAAGTTTTGCACCACGCATCGTAAAATGCTTTTTGTCTGAAATATTTTCTTCTTTTAAGATTACTTTATAATCCATGATTTTGCAGTTCTACAAAAATTGTTTAAATTATATTTCAAATAACAAATATAATAAGATATGTGAATTGTATGACATAATTATATTAAATAAAAAAAAACATATAAAATAAATGGCGTCCTTTATACTTCATATCAGACAACTGTTCAGGCTTTGTTTCCATTTTATTTCAGTTGAACGGTTAATTTTCTGAGTATAATGTATATATGCAAAAAGTAACTGAAAACATTTTATCAATAAAATTACACAAATCAATTTTAAATTACTAATGTGTATAGTTTTATATTATTGACTTGAAAGTTTTACTTGCTACGAATACCTACATCATATATCTATAATAACCTACTTAGGCGGAAGTGCGCAATGAAAAAGCTTATGCAATTTTAATCATACACGTAATTACGAGAATACAAATAATAAAAACATGTTCAAAAGAAAATAGTACAATACAGAATCGTGAAACGACTACACTAAAGGTTATACAGACGAGTACCATTTATAAAACAGCGTAAAACTAAGTCATGAAAGAAAAGACAGCCAACCTGAACTTTCAGACGATAACTTGGTAACAAGCACGCTGCCGAGTTTTAATAGGATTCTATCTCTAAAACTATATACCTTGTAGTGATCATGGACAACGAAAACGCCTGGAGTTTGCGTCTGCTAGACGTGGTGTTCCTTACAGAGTTACAGAAACGTGGTAGCGTGGTGGTCGTGATTCGGATCTCGATCACCTCTAGACTTATTTCTGCGTTTTTAGTATCAAGAGGAAAACCTCCAAAAGGTACCTGACGCCGTGGGAGCGAAGCCGGGTTATATGGCATTTTTACCGCACTAACACCTCTCCGGCGACCGTCCTCGGCACTGCGAAGAGGACTCCGTGACCTCCAAAAGAACGCAGCCGGAATCCTCTGACCGCATTGGCCCATCGGGCTCCACCCAGGTGAGCGGCTGGGTCCACCGCACCGTCTGGTCTTTACGACGGTATGCGACCACATATACCGTCGTCCTTCGCGGGGTACAGCATCTCTATTATAATCCCGGAACTACAGGGACGAGACTTATTTCTGCCTAATAGCAAAAACTTTAATAGGTTCTATGTTTTGATTTAAAGGTTGAAGTAAGTGAGACATACTAATACGGTTCCTACTTAGTCCTTAGAGGTAGCAACGCATCTCTGATGAACCTTCGGACTCTAATCCTATCTGGTATTGATTTCAAATGTACTAAAGCGAAAGTAGACTACGTGCTCGTTTACTTATTTTATAATATACTTATATAAAACATTATAACGTATAACAGTCAATATTATGTAAACATTCATAATAATTTTTATTGTTTATCTTTAGCTTATTCCCACGGCTCCGACAGTTTCGATAACGTTTACCACGGTAATGGGTATTCCATATGACAATTTAGATCATGAACTATGTGCCAAATTTTAGCGAAACCGCCCAGTAGTTTTGGCATGAAAGTGTAAAAATACTACAATACATACTTACAAACCTTTAAAATATTAGTTATTAAAGATTATTATACCGTTTAAGAGTCTATTAAGTTATTTCGTCTAAGAGAATGTATCTACGTGCTGCAATTCAACAGTTATGATATCTCCACGGACAATTTATCTTGAACGAGAAATCAAATTTCAATCTAGGAAGTACTTTTAATAATTGCAGTTTTACAAACAGTACAAGAGTCATCACATGTGATTTCAACCGTCTACGGAAAGATGTTATCTATTCGTCGCGTGTTTTTTATGTCCGTTCAGCCCGAATATTTCGCGATGTCGCAACCGATTGATCGTGAATCAATTCAAATCGTGAATGCATTGTATAGGATCCCCTGATACTCATATTGATCCCAGTTTACGTAATCCAACGAAACATGTTTAAAGAAATGTATATTTAAACAATTTATACTTTACAGCGCCATAGTAATTGTTTCAATTACTTGTTAATTTATTTGACTAATTTCTAAATCCGATACCTACGAGTGGTTTTTATCGTGATCGTAGCAAGTACCTCATCTGATATATTCGTAAGTAGGTAAGTAAATAAAATACATTAGTATAAATATATCCCAAATAAGAATTGTTTGTTAATGTAGAGTTGACTGCAACCCTCATTTTATGTCCGATTGCTGAGTGGGTCTCTCCTCACAATTAACGAAATACAATTAAAAACCTTGAACATTATACACGTTCTCCAATGAGGAGAAGGAATAAAAATCATACAGTGATGAATTTTTCTAAACTAATAATAACTCTCATTAGGGTAATGGAAAGTCCCATCAATATTTAATTGATATAATTATTCAAGTACAAGCTTAGTCGGCACATCTGTTTTATTTTCCTACGTTCTAAATTAAATATTTTCACAGTTTTTCCTCTTCTCCTCAAATACTTTATTTAGCGAGTCTTGATTAAACATTCTTGATGAGTTTGTTTCGTATAGCGTTAAAACTTTTTATTTCGCCATTTTGAAGGTTCAAATGCTTTCATACGATTCATGCTTTTTCATGACAAACGTACAAATACATATTTTAAGAAAAAATGTATACAATTTTTAGAATAAAATATTTCCTCGCAAAATATTAGCAATCTTACACGAGAACTTGGTAGAAATAAAAAGATAAAACTCGACGTACAATGTGTCTTCTTGATCTATGAAGACTTTCTTCATTTATTTTCTATTTGTCTCATCAAACCACGAAGATTTATTCCTTATACCGAGCGTATATACCAAGTAACATACAATTCTCTAAATGGACATGCAGGATATATAGTAATTTAGAAGCAAGATCAATGCAAATTGTATACCTACCTACCATAGATGTTCATGTATTCTATCATAGGCAATAAGACCAATTGTACAGGTTCATCCCCGTTGTACTATAAGATATTAAGACATGATTGCTGCGTTCACTTGCTTTTTAATCAAAACATTTTTTATACATAGGTAATATTACCTATATTTTCATAAGTTAGATTATATTAATATGCATATTTAAAAAGTGCAAATACTACTATTATATTTTACGTTTTATTTAATAAGTAAATTACGATTTGGAAGTAACAACATAAATCACGAGTTAAATTAAAAATAAAATAATTGGCTATCATCATACACTTCATTTTTATACACAAACAATAAAACGACGATTTCGAGTCATTTAATAATGTAATGTATGAATATTTTCAACACTATAGTAAATTCAACACTACCACTAAAGTAACACCGTGCCAAGAGCTGAAACAATAAAGAAATAAAACATTATGTTAATACTTAACAAAATTCTGTTATTAAAATTACATTAAGACTGTATTTGGATCCGGACGCCTGTACCGCGCAAGAATATACAATATTCATGTTTTTCATTTTATTCAGTTGTACGTGATGTTGTGGAAAGTGAGTGAACTTGTACCTATACAACATTACTGGGGACGGTTTGGGGCATCTAATACATAATTCAACCGTCATGAGACGCCTGTCAGATATAGCCGACTGCTCAGAATTGGAACTTTTCGCTCAGCTCTCTGTGTTTATGCGTTTAATTTTTATATAGGTGGAGTTATGTAAGGTGTGTAAGTATACAAGTGACGTAAATAGTGAATAATTTTGTAGCCACGTGTAGCTAACTTCGCTTATCAGAATATTGACTTTTGTTCCAGTACAAACCCTTATATTCTCGGAGAATGAGTGTTTTTTTTAGTATAATAAAATTGAACAAATTTCGCAGGTCTCTTTACTAGTATATTTGCGCTGATTATTTTTTTTGAAATCCAAGTCAAAGAATCATAAATAGATAATATTAGATATAGATATTTTTTTTTGTCCACCATAAATTAAGAGTCCATTTTAGAGTCACGAATTCCTTAATTTTATTGAGTTTTCAAGAATTTATTACTTGAGTGCACTTACAAATGTCGTTTCATTCAAGTTAGGTTCACGAAAAAAGAACTGATATGACATTTGACAGCTAGACATGATTTTAAGATTGTTCAAAAAATTGAATCTGACGTTGTTCTATCGAATCGTTACATGAAACTTTACGACGGAGAAATAGCATGAATATTTCAGTTTCGTCGGTTCATTGACGGGTGTCACGTACCTTGAATGTGACCAAATAATTTAAGTTATGTATTTAATACATAAGGCTATAGAATAACGCATATAACATATATAATTGCTCAAATTCTGAAAGTTACCTACTGTGAAGTATTTAATTAATGTTATAGTTAATTATAACTTTATTTGAAATAATATATAAAGTTACCCAACAATTAATTCATGATAGAACCGTTAACTTGGTAAGTTAACTTTCTTGTAATGATACTCTTCCAACTCTGTATACAAAACATTAGTAGGGATGGTTTTGGGTATCTTATACATAATTCAAACCCCGTGGGTAGCCTGTCACATGTGGCTGACTGCTAAGATTTTGGGCTTTTCACTTTTAGAGATATGTTAACATTTATGATTTTTCTGTAACGCAAGATCGCAAATTAGATTATAATCAATATTTTTTGTTGACTGAATCGTTTTTTATATTACCAAACAAAAATTCAGCAAATAAAAAAATACTTTCGCGCAATCGTAAATACTATACCACCTACCGCATAAATACAAATATTCTCAACATTGTTGTTTGTTTACAGCACAAAATTATATTTTATAACGCGTCAATAGAATCAAAAATTCAATTGCAATATGTTCGAATCAATTTCTAGACACCTAATGCATTATTTATCTATGAGAAGCTGTGTGATACGCCGTTATTGACATTAGAACTTTTATGTAGGTATATAGGCTTTATATATTTGCATAAACGATAAAATATTAAACTCAATTAAAAAATATCTATATATATAGATGAAACGTAATAAATTCATTTTACATGGACAAGATAAATCACTTTATTAAATTTAAATATCTTTTGAAAGTAGTTAAAATTTATGTAACCTATTTTTATATTTTTTTATTCAAGTACCTATCTGTTTCAGTACCACGTGCGGGAAAAAAGCTATTATGTCAAATGCTTGCACACAGACTAAGTAATCTCCACTGATAGGGACGCGGATACCAAGACTTCTAAATTATAGTTTTGACAATCATTTAATTTTTCGTCAGTAAAAAAGGTTATGGTGGAACCCGTATGGTACGATTGGGGAGCTTTCTCTGCCACATCTAATATATTTCTAGCGTGAATCATTTAATGTGTTTCAGAGGAGAACTGTAGTTTTCAGTTGACTTGGAAAAGAATTACAAGGTGGAACTTCTGTTTTATATAGAGTTAATTATATTAGATCGTTTTGTCTATATGTAATGAACTCCATCATCATCCTTATGATCGCTTACCAGACTGCATGAAAGTGGTAGAGCTCTTTGTGGTTCGACTCCGGAAGCACCACCGCCACACCTATTTCTGCCTAATAACAGCAGTGTTATGCGCTGTTGTGTTCTGGTCTGAAGGGTGTGGTAAGGGAGCCATACGTTTCCGAGGCATTCCATTTTAGTCCTCAGGGGTAGCAACACATCTGTGGCCAATCTTAGGTGAGACTTTGATCTTACCTAGGGTTGATTACAGATGTCAATGGGCGGCAGTAGCTACTTACCATCAGGTGGGCTGCATGCTCGTTTGCTACTTCCGTGCTATAAAGAAAAAAAAAGACTGCATGTTCATTTGCTACTTCAATGCCATAAAAAATGTTTTCCAATGTACATTTAATGAAGCATTGTACGCTGGCCACCAAGGAATCTTCAATATATTTTCTTGTGAGATTATCGAAGTGCAAAGTTTTTTTTCATCTCCACGCAATTTATTGAATTGAAGCAAGGAATAAGAGATGAAATCAATGCGCCTCCGTCTGCATTGCCGTGCCAAGTGATTAAATTTATGTGATACAGTTTAAACGAGTGTGAAATAAGTAATGGTGATTGAATATAATACCTTTTAGCAAATGAAAAATTTATAAAATGATACTCATTATTTCAGTATTCATTAACGTGAATGCGTTGCTAAAAATAATAAATTTGTACACTCGCGTATTGTTACTGCAAAATTTGCAACAAAATATTACAAATTTTCTGTAATTAAGTAAATAGTATGTAGGGTAGCCTACGCTTTACTCTGTTATTGTAAGCCCTCTCCAGAGATCCAACAAGGTTCATCGGTAAGTTTCTAATAAGAACTGAGACTGACCAATTATCTTGCTCTCGAGAATGGGAGGGCTCTACATAAGATACATTGTTTTCTTAAAGAAATATAAATTACCTACCAAGACAGTACACGCAATTTAATAAAGATAAATACGGAGAGATATTATTAAAAGTGTTCTCTGTCAAAAGCAAATTCTTTCCAAGAATATTAATCGCGGTACAACGACGCGCAAGTAATATTTTTAACGGAGACGTCACCAAAACTCTGCGTATATTAAACTTAACGATGCAAAAATAAGGTTTAGACAAGCGCTGACAATCTGTCCGATGAAAAAACGCTCAGTATCTTTATACCGCCGTAAAATTACATCGCCGAATCGTTTCGATTGGGTTGCCAGAACTTTACGACGGCTATATAGCCATTACTTCGATGGATATTCAATTTGAATACGTAGCTTTACGTTCAAAGCACATGGAAACTTTATAAGTCGTATTTAATTCGACTATAAGGTTAATCTAGCATCAGTAATCTTTATTAACCATTAAACAAATGTAATAATCATGATTAATGTACATCTGAATATTCCTAAATGTTTAAATCGGTTAAAAAAAACTATCATTCAGGTACATTACTTACTATTAACGAATATCTATTCTATATTCTTTTTCTAAAAATCTGGAAGCCTGTGTGTACAAGCAAGTCTCCACTCACATATTATCGAAATATAACCTGCTGAGTTTATTTCAGTCTGGGTTCCGCTCCGGTCACAGCACCTACCGCATTAATAAAAGTGTGCGATGACATCAGACAAGGTATGGATGATAGGAAGCTTACGGTGATGGTGCTTGTTGACTTTCCACCCCCTTTAACACAGCCGACCACGATATTGCCATCCTTACCCGCTTAAACTTCTCCCCATCTGCCTTGGAATAGTTCTCTTCATATGTTCGCGCCAGCAGTCTGTCCGTTTGGGAAGTACGTCTTCGGATTTGGCTGACTTGGAAGCTGGTGTTTCGCAAGGCGGTATTCTCTCACCGTTATTATGTTCTCTTTTTATTGATTCCATCACTCCTGCTTTCACCTGTTCGTATCATCTGTACGCCGATGACTTACAATTGTATGCTCAAGCTGATATGGATAACCTCCGTAGCGAAATATACATATAATTTGAATATATTAACATATTTAAATGCTCTCCACAACTGGTCTTTGCGTTATGGTGTTACAGTCAACCCGGTTATATGCCAAGCAATTATCATCGGCAGTTCAAGATTGTTGGTCAAGATTGATGGTAATTCAATGCCAGCAATCTTGTATAACTGCAGAGAAATTCCGATTTCGATGTCGGTGAAGAATCTTGGGCTGAGCTTGACAGCTCCTTAAGTTGGAATGTCACTATTCACTATGCGTTTTTTATATCGTCTAAAGAACTTTTTTCCTGTCAAGACTAAACTCATGCTCGTTAATGTCCTTATTTTGCCCATTATCAATTATGCCGATGTGTGTTACCCAGACCTGACCGAAACACTTCTCAATAAACTAGAGCGCCTTCTTAATAATTCTATACGATTCATATTTGGCATTCGTAAATCTCTCACATCTCTCAATTTCGAAGTCAACTTAAATGGCTTACTATTCGCCAGAGGCATAATTCTAGGATTCTTCTTCTGCTTTTCTCTATCTTGAATGATACCAATACTCCTTCTTATTTGAAGGATTACTTTCAGTACCGGTTCTTAACTCAAGACAAATTGCTTCGGTCGTCTAATAACTTAAAAGCCAACATTCCACTGCATTCTAGCGGATTCTTTCATTATTCGTTCACTTTTCAGGCGGTACTGCTTTGGAACGCCCTGTCCGCTGATATCAGTAAAGCACCCAGTAAGGTCGTGTTTAAAAAGCTTGTCCGAGAGCACTATCTGAATGCTATTATCTCTTAATTGTTACTTCATTTTTATATAATATGTATTTTGTTTGTGTGTATTTTGTTATAGATTTATTTTGTGTATAGTATGTGTAATGTATGTATAGATTTTATGATATTTATGTATGTATTTATAACTTTGTATATTATATATTTGTATTGTTCATATTTAAAATAATCGCCTCCCGCAAATTTTTCAGCCACCCAGGATTGACTGGTAGAGAATGCCATAAGGCATTAAATTTGCCCTATTGTGACTTAATATTATAAAGGTGCAAAAAATATATAAATAAATAAATAACGAATTCCAAATATTATTTGTTTCAAAAAAAAACAAACAGATGGAACCAGTATAGTTCGACCGGGGAGGTACTTCCGCAACACACATATTTAGCGTGAAGCGGTTGACATTTCGTTGGGAAAGTGTGGTTACCGGATTACTTATATATGAGGCGACCATCTTAGTCATCGGAAGAAGCAACGCATCTGTAATCGATTTCATTTATATAGAATCCCTGTTCTATATGAAATTGCTTATAGATGTCCATGGGCGGCAGTCACCACTTACCCTCAGTAGGAATGCATGCTCGTTTGCTACTTCAGCCTGATGCAAAAAAAACTACATTTACTATTTATAAACTGTTGTAAATAATTGATTAATACTATACACGTTATTAAGTTTAATTCGAAATGTTAAAGCTAATTAGAAAAACCGGTCTATTTAAAAAAAAATGTAGGTGTTACGAAAATTGTGGTATAGTTAAATTTTGAAAATATAGTATCTGAAATAAAAACTGAAAAGAGCAATCTAAAATATCGGCCGTGTCATTTGAGTTAAGTTAAAGAACATTTTGCTTGAGTAACAATACCTGAACGACTAATGTTTTAGTCGAAGCGGGCTCCGTGGCACTTTAGGCCGTTTAATGATCTTTTTCGTATTCCGCGGGAGGTCTGTAGTGTACTTATTTAGAGACGTGACGTAGTAACTTTAATGAGAACGAGCGTGAAGGCTATCCCAGCGTCAAGAATGCTCGCGACCTAGAAACTCTTAGCTATCACAAAATCGGCGCTCCAACCTTTCGTCACTAATCGATCTCAACACAACTTAAATGGCAAGCACTCTTTATTTTTAAAAAGAGCTTTTAACCTCGGCTCTTCTTGCGTTTGTAACAATTTTACGTTTTTTTTCTGTAAGCAGTGCACTTTTTAAGTCATTATTATTTATTTACTCGTCTTCCCTTTAATTATTTCACACCTTGGGAGGTTGTGCTTGATCAAAAGTGAACCATGTTTTTCCCAGCATAATAGTCTTTAGTAGTTTTCTAAACTGATATGGAAAGTTACTAATGTTGATATTCTAAAAAGTAATAGTCAGTAAACTTTAAGATACTTATATTATTTATATTTAATCGGGAGTACAATTAAGTAACAAGATATTGTCGTTTAAGTTCTAGCACCGCGTAAGTCATTTTTGGAATTTTTTTTGGAGAGACAAAAACCGATTAATTTTACATAGACGCAACTAAAGTTCCATTTTGTACTTTTAATTTTCCATGATTTAAAGGAATTATTGTGTCGTAACTTGATTCTGTTTGGACAAAACGACGCGTATTTCGATTCTAAAGACGATGATATTCAAACTTTTATTGCCGCCAATAAATGACTATAATATATTGTTTCCCTTAATAAAATATCTCGCGTTTAAATATATCTGAAACGTAGTAATATGGTAAATAAACTGTCCAGAACCACGGATCTTTCACCTATCAATCATCTCTTAGAAATCAACTCGGGACGTAGACAATTCTCAGTAAGGTCGGATTTATCTCTTGGAGACAGGGATTATGTAAAGATGTTGTATTCTCAACAATTTTTTTGTTATTATTAACTTTATATTTCGTGACATTTGCTGTCTTATTAAGATCAGGATTATCTCTCATTTTGAATAAGAAGAAAGTTTTAGTTGCTAGAGCTTAGCAAGAGCTTTTTACCCTACGTTATCATATCGCATGATCAAAAGCATACAAATTTGGCATTATCATAGAGAACAAAAGAGTGGGAAATCACCCCAACTGGGACCCGAAGATAATTCCGCCCGGTTATTATCCGTCCTACAAAAAGTCATTAAAAGGTCTGCTCCAACAAGATAAAATTATTTAATATGGAGATAAGGCCTTTTTGGTCTACTCGTAGAATCCGACGACGCAAGTCCGACTACAATGTTATAGTTTAAGATGACTAATACAACATACAAAATGTTCTTATTACATACAAATCAAAAATAAAAACAAGATTTATTAATGGTATATGATATATGACTGATATAATCGCGGAATTGATTGGACGCGGCACGACCCGCGTGGCGGAACGGTCACCATAGTGGTCTGACACGTAGTGGGTTCCGGGTTCGATTCTGGGCCAGATC